>CAUYNB010041455.1:0-15558 GCA_963574225.1 Lagothrix lagotricha | reverse complement strand
TGAGATGGTATCTCAATGTAGTTTTGCATTTCTCTAATGACCAGTGATGATGAGCATTTTTTCATATGTTTGTTGGCCTCATAAATGTCTTCTTTTGAAAAGTGTCTGTTCATATCCTTCTCCCACTTTTGGATGGGTTTGTTTTTTTTCTTGTAAATCTGTTTTAGTTCTTTGTAGATTCTAGATATTAGCCCTTTGTCAGATGGGTAGATTGCAAAAATTTTTTCCCATTCTGTTGGTTGGGAACAGATTGTTTCTTTTCCTGTACAGAAGCTCTGGAGTTTAATTAGGTTCCATTTGTCTATGTTGGCTTTTGTTGCCAATGCTTTTGGTGTTTTAGTCATGAAGTCCTTGCCTGTGTCTATGTCCTGAATGGTTTTGCCTAGGTTTTCCTCTAGGGTTTTTATGGTGTTAGGTTTTATGTTTAAGTCTTTAATCCATCTGAAGTTAATTTTCATGTAAGGTGTCAGGAAAGGGTCCAGTTTCTGCTTTCTGCACATGACTAGCCAGTTTTCCCAACACCATTTATTAAACAGGGAATCCTTTCCCCATTGCTTGTTTTTGTCAGGTTTCTCAAAGATCAGATGGTTGTAGATGGGAGGCGTTGCCTCTGAGGCATCTGTTCTGTTCCATTGGTCTATATCTCTGTTTTGGTACCAGTACCATGCTGTTTTGATTACTGTAGCTTTGTAGTATAATTTGAAATCAGGTACTGTGATGCCTCTGGCTTTGTTCTTTTTGCTTAGGATTGTCTTGGCTATGGGGGCTCTCTTTTGGTTCTCTATGAAGTTTAAGGGAGTTTTTTACAGTTTTGTGAAGAAGGTCATTGGTAGCTTGATGGGGATAGCGCTGGATCTATAAATTACTTTGGGCAGTATGGCCATTTTCACGATATCGATTCTTCCTAACCATGAGCAGGGAATGTTTCTCCATTTGTTTGTGCCCTCTCTCATTTCCATGAGCAGTGGTTTGTAGTTCTCCTTGAAGAGGTCCTTTACATCATTTCTTAGTTGTATTCCTAGGTATTTTATTCTCTTTATAGCAATCGTGAATGGGAGTTCGCTCCTGATTTGGCTCTCTTAGTCTGTTATTGGTGTATAGAAATGCTTGTGATTTCTGCACATTGATTTTGTATCCTGAGACTTTGCTGAAGTTGCTTATCAGTGTAAGGAGATTTTGGGCTGAGAAGATAGGGTCTTCTAAATATACAATCATGTTGTCTGCAAATAGAAACAACTTGACTTCCTCCTTTCCTAATTGAATACCCTTTATTTCTTTTTCTTGCCTGATTGTTCTGGCTAGAAATTCCAATACTATATTGAATAGGAGTGGTGACAGAGGGCATCCTTGTCTAGTGCCAGATTTCAAAGGGAATGCTTTCAGTTTTTGCCCATTAAGTATGACATTGGCTGTACGTTTGTCGTAAATAGCTTTTATTATTTTGAGATATGTTCCCTCGATACCCAGTCCATCGAGAGTTTTTAGCATGAAGCGCTGTTGAATTTTGTCAAAGGTCTTCTCTGCATCTATTGAGATAATCATGTGGTTTTTGTCTTTGGTTCTGTTTATGTGGTGGATTACGTTTATAGACTTGCATATGTTGAACCATCCTTGAATCCCCGGGATGAAGCCTACTTGATCATGACGGATAAGCTTTTTGATGTGCTGCTGCAATCTGTTTGCCAATATTTTATTGAAGATATTTGCATCTATGTTAATCATGGATATTGGCCTGAAATTTTCTTTTTTTGTTGAGTCTCTGCCAGGTTTTGGTATCATGATGATGTTGGTCTGATAAAATGATCTGGGAAGGATTCCCTCTTTTTGTATTTTTTGGAATAGTTTCAGAAGGAATGGTACCAGCTCCTCTTTGTATGTCTGGTAGAATTCAGCTGTGAACCCGTCTGGACCTGGACTTTTTTCGGTTGGTGAGCTATTAATTGCTGCCTCAACTTCAGCCCTTGTTATTGGTCTGTTCAAGGTTTCAACTTCTTCCTGGTTTAGGCTTGGGAGGGTGCAAGTGTCCAGAAATTCATCCATTTCTTCCAGGTTTACTGGTTTATGTGCATAGAGTTGTTTGTGGTAATTGCTGATTGTAGTTTGTATTTTTGTGGAGTCAGTGGTGATATCCCCTTTATCATTTTTTTATTTCATCTATTTGATTCTTCTCCTTTTTCTTTTTTATTAATCTGGCTAGTAGTCTGTCTCTTTTGTGGATCTTTTCAAAAAACCAGCTCCTGGAGTTATTGGTTTTTTGAAGAGTTTTTCGTGTCTCTGTCTCCTTCAGTTCTGCTCTGATCTTAGTTATTTCTTATCTTCTGCTACCTTTTGAGTTTTTCTGATCTTGCTGCTCTTTCAATTTTGACAATAGGGTGTTGATTTTAAATCTTTCCTCGCTTCTCTGGTGGGCATTTATTGCTATAAATTTCCCTCTAGACATTGCTTTACATGTGTCCCAGAGATTCTGTGACGTTGTGTCTTCTTTCTCGTTGGTTTCAAAGAACATCTTTATTTCTGCCTTCATTTCATTGTTCATCCATTCGACATTCAGGAGCCAGTTGTTCAGTTTCCATGAAGGTGTATGGTTCTGAGTTAGTATCTTAATTCTGAGTTCTAATTTGATTTGCCCTCTCATCTGAGAGACTGTTTGTTATGATTTCTGTTCCTTTGCATTTGCTGAGGAGTGATTTACTTCCAATTATGCTGTCAGTTTAGAGTAGGTGCCATGTGGTGCTGAGAAGAATGTATATTCTGTGGATTTGGGGTGGAAATTTCTGTAGATGTCTGTTAGTTCCGCTTGGTCCAGATCTGACTTCAAGTGCTGGATATCCTTGTTAATTATCTGTCTTGTTGATCTGTCTAATATTGACAGTGGAGTGTTAACGTCTCCCACTATTATTGTGTGGGAGTCTAAGTCTCTTTGTAGGTCACTAAGAACTTGCTTTATGTACCTGGGTGCTCCTGTATCAGGTGTGTATATATTTAGGATTGTTAGTTCTTGATGCATTGATCCTTTTACCATTATGTAATGCCATTCTTTGTCTTTTTTGATCTTTGTGGGTTTAAAGTCCATTTTATCAGAGAGTAGGATTGCAACTCCTGTTTTTTTCTTTGCTCTCCATTGATAAATCTGCCTCCATCCTTTTATTTTTAGCCTATATGTGTCCTTGCACATGAGATGGGTTTCCTGAATATAGCACACTGATGGGTTTTGACTTTTTATTCAATTTGCCAGTCTGTGTCTTTTGATTTGGGCATTTAGTCCATTTACATTTAAGGTTAATATCGTTATGTGTGAATTTGATCCTGCCATTTTGATGCTATCTGGATGTTTTGCCCATTAGTTGACACATTTTCTTCATTGTGTCAATGTCTTTACCACTTGGTATGTTTTTGGAGTGGCTGGTACTGGTTGTTCATTTCCTGTTTAGTGCTTCTTTCAGGAGCTATTGTCAGGCAGGCCTGGTGGGGATGAAATCTCTCAGCAATTGCTTGTCCATAAAGGATTTTCTTTCTCCTTTGCTTATGAAGGTTAGTTTGTCTGGATATGAAATTCTAGGTTGAAAGTTCTTTTCTTTTAGGATGTTGAATATTGGCCCCAACTTTCTTCTGGCTTGTAGGGTTTCTGCCAAGAGATCCACCGTGAGTCTGATGGGCTTCCCTTTATGGGTAACCCGACCTTTCTCTCTGGCTGCCCTTAGCATTTTCTCCTTCATTTCAACCCTGTGAATCTGACAATTATGTGCCTTGGGGTTGCTCTTCTTGAGGAATATCTTGGTGGTGTTCTCTGCATTTCCTGGACTTGAATGGTGGCCTGGCTTGCTAGGTTGGGGAAGTTCTCCTGGATAATATCCTGATGAGTGTTTTCCAGCTTGGATTCATTCTCTCCATCACATTCAGGTACACCTATCAAACGCAGATTAGGTCTTTTCACATGATCCCATATTTCTTTGAGGCTTTGTTCATTTCTTTTCACTCTTTTTTCTCTATTCTTGCCTTCTTGTTTTATTTCATTGAGTTGATCTTCAATCTCTGATATCCTTTCTTCTGCTTGGTCGATTTGGCTACTGAAACTTGTGTATGCTTTGCAAAGTTCTCATGCTGTGTTTTTCAGCTCCATCAAGTCTTTTATATTCTTCTCTAAGCTGTTTATTCTAGTTAGCATCTCATCTAATCTTTTTTGTATGTTCTTAGTTTCTTTGCATTGGGTTAGCACATGTTCTTTTAGCTCTGAGTAGTTTGTTATTACCCACCTTCTGAAGCCTGTTTCTGTCAATTCATCAGATTCATTCTCCATCCATCTTTGATCCCTAGCTGGTAAGGAGTTGTGATCCCTTGGAGGAGGAGAGGCATTCTGGTTTTTGGTGTTTTCCTCCTTTTGTGCTGGTTTCTTCCCATCTTAGTGGCTTTATCTACCTGTGGTCTTTGTAGTTGGTGACTTTCGGATGGGGTCTCTGAGTGGATGTCCTTTTTGTTGCTGTTGAAGCTATTTCTGCTTCTTAGTTTTCCTTCTAACAGTCACGCCCCTCTGCTGCAGGAGTGCTGGAGGTCCACTCCAGGCCCTGCTTGCCTGGGGATCACCTGCAGTGACTGCAGAACAGTAAGGGTTGCTGCCAGTTTCTTCTTCTGTTATCTGTCCCAGAAGGGTACCTACCAGGTGCTGGCCTGAGCTCTCCTTTATGAGATGTCTCTTTGGGTATTCAAGGGTCAGGGAACTACTTGAGGAGACAGTCTATCCCTTATAGGAGCTGAAGTACTGTGCTGGGACCTCCATTGTTCTGTGCAGAGCTGCTGGGCAGTTACCTTTAAGTTTGCTGCAGTGGAACTTATAACCGTCTTTTCCCAGGTGCTCTGACCTAGGAATGTTGCCTTTTTTCAGAGCTACCCTGCCCCACACAGAGTAGTCTAGTCACAGTCTGCCAGTAGAGGTGCTGCTGAGCTGCCACAGGCTCTGCCCAGCTGCTGTGTGAAGTGCTTTGGTATTGGTGGCCTGTGTCAGTAGTTGTGGACGCCCTTCCCCCCTACTGAGCTGGACTGTTCCGGTCCAGCTACGCTTGCTGGGAAACTCTCAATCCAGAGCATTTCAGATTGCTTGTTTTATGGGGGTGGTACCTGCTGAGTCAGATTGCCCGGCTCCCTGTCTCAGCCCCCTTCCTTTCAGTTGAATGGGCGGCTCTGTCTCCCAGGCATTCCAGTCGTCAGTTGAAATGGCTGCCCAGATTTGTGTGAGTTTCTGTGCGCCTACCCATGGCACCAAAGCACCAGCCCTGCTGAAAACTCGTGGCACTTTTCGGCCCAGGAATCTCCTGGTCTGTGGGCAGTGAAAACTTGTTTGGAAATGTGGTGAGCACTCACCCTCTGTAGTGTTCTTGCTGGGAACTGCACTCTAGAGCTATTCCTATTCAGCCATCTTGGATCGCCTCTTTTCTTAACTTTTAATACAAACATGAATATATGAATAATTGTATGATTAAGACCTATTCTGTGTTAATTAGCTTGATTGTGGTAATCATTTCTTAATATATGCATATATCCAGTAAACACATTATACACCTAAATGTATATTTTTATTTGCCAGTTCTTAATAACTATAGAAAGAAAAGAAGAAAGCCAGTGTTTTGAATTCCAAAATCCAAAATGAAAAACCATCCTTAGCTATTAGAGTCAGAACTTTAAAAACCAGTGGATGAAAATCTAAAGAGCATTCTAGAACCAGACATCCTTGGAAGGATCTGAATTACTGTCACAATTTTAGTTTATTTCTCTGAAAGCATGTCGTTTTAATATTACACAAATATTTGAGTCCCTATTAAATGCCAGGTACTCTGTTGGTCACTATAGATATGGGTTATAGTCAGTGGCTCTGAAGAGCTTACAACTTAGAAGAGGTGGATCGCCAACTAATTATAGAACAGTATGGTAAGTGTATATGGTATTTAAACTTCACACTCATCATGGTGTCTAAGAGATTTGTAAGATGTGAATTGGAACAAATGTCAACATTATACTTATGTATATTTGTGAATTGTTTAAATATTGATTTTTGAGATAGCAAAATATAATTACAAGTTTCCTTTTCACCCAAAATTCCATTAATGTGTTTGGTTATAGATTTAATTATTTAAAAAAAATAGAATGCAACAGGATGCAACAGTGTTGTTATTCAGTACTTAACTGGGAATTTCTTTAGCATTATTCAGAAAGTACCCCTAAGTTAAATAGTAACACAGTAATTATAGTATATGTTTCTATATCAATGTAACCAACATCGGTTAGGCACTTTAGACTTACTGGTTTTATTAGTCTGTTCTGATGCTGCTAATAAAGACATACCTGAGACTAGATAATTTATAAAGGAAAGAGGTTTAATTGACTCACAGTTACCGATAGCTGGGGAGGCCTCAGGAAACTTACAATCATGGCAGAAGGCAACTCTTCACAGGGCAGCAGGAGAGAATGAGTGCCAGCAAGGGAAATGCCAGATGCTTATAAAACCATCAGATCTCATGAGAACACACGATCACGAAAACGGCCTGGAGGAAACCACCCCCATGATTCAATTGCCTCCCACTGGGTCCCTCTGATGACACATGGGGATTATGGGGATTACAATTCAAGATGAGATTTGGGTGAGGACACTGCCAAACCATATCACTGGTAGTTCTTTTACTCTCTCTTACTTGATTTCAGATTTCTCTGGTCCTATCTCAAACCCTTCTGGTTTCCTATCCTGAATCCTGCTTTTTGTTACCAGTAATTTTCTTCATGCTCTTCTTCCATAAGAAAAACAGAGGCATTCCAAATTAAAAGTGAGACTGATTTTTGCCTATCAAAGTGACAAAGATTTAGAAAAAGTATAATGACCATTGTTGGCAGGGATGTGATAAAATACACATTTTCCCGCTGCTTATTGGAACATCAAATAGTAACTACTTCCAGAGAGCTTCTAATGCAGTGTGTGTCAAGGGCCTTTGAAATGTTTGTATCTTTTGAACAGCTAATTGTTAAGTATTCTTAATAGAGATGTACACAAGTATTTAAAGAATATTATTGCAATGACATGACTGTATTAATTTAAAATTTTTTCTTAGTGTACATTTGTTTCCAATGTTAAAAAATTAGTGCATTTGTGTGACAGTATACCATAACTAAAAATCATTAATTTCAAGGAATATATAGTGGCACTGGAAAATAAATTTTATGGATACATTGTTTAGTAGAGGAAAAGAAGATAAAACTCTTACTTCCTACTTTTGGTTTCTAAAATACGTTTTGGAATAATTTCTCACAACAGCCACATGAGACAGACATTTTTATTATACTCCACTTTAAGGAAGGAAAAAAACCTCATGTTAGGGAGAAGTGAATTGTCCAAGGTCAGAGAGAGAGCAAGTTGTGCATCAAGATTCTAATTCCCATCTGACTCGAGAGTCCTGGGTCTACCCACTTTGTTGTGTGGCCTTTTAAACTGTGTAGAGATTTAACTTTGAGCCTACATATGGTCTAGGTTTTTTTTTTTTTAATTGACTTCAAGTATATAATTGAAAATATAATCACTTTAGAATCTTGTATTTCAAGAACTACATTGTTTTATCCTTTAAGAATGCAGTAATATCCAAATATACTAATTTGATTAACACCTATACTTTATTTAAGTTATTGCAACTTACCAATTCTATGTAGTTAATGAGTCTTAGGTAAAAAGAATGGATTTCTTTAAAGATATCTTTAAAAAAAAAAAAAAAAAGTAGGGCCATCCATAGGCTAAAAGTTTCTTAATCTGCTTGGGCTATTAACAAAATACCATAGACTGGGTAGCTTAAACATCAGACATTTATTTCTGTCATTCTAGAGCCTGGAAATTCTGAGATCAGAGCACTGGCAGGGGCTGGTTTCTGGTGAGGTCTCTCTTTTTGTCATGTAGATGGCCATCTTCTTGCTGTGTCCTCACATGGGAGAGAGATTACTCTAATGTCTCTTCCTCTTCTTATAAGGGCACTAGCCTCGTCACATTAGGATTCCACCCTTATAACCTCATTTAACTTGTATCACCTCCTCACAACGCCCTATCTCCAAATACAGTCTCCAAATTCATCATATAAATTTTTTTTGGGGGGGGCGGTCACAGACATTTAACCCGTAACAGACACATTCCATCAAGATCACTGAAAGTGATATCAAAAGATATTTTACAGAAGAGGAAAATCCTTTTTGGAAGTTAGTGACAAAAGTTTAGGAATTCCTCAGCATGTCCCTTGGCCTATCTTAATTAATGTTCATCATTTATTTAAATGCTTTTTTGAAGTAATTTATATTTCAGCCTGTAATTCCCCCTAAAGAAATTAAATTTATAGGTTTACTACCCACCAGTTTATATAGTATTTTCTTGCCTTGTTCTAAGAGTTACTTAATATAAACTTAAAGAAGTGTCTAATTCTAGCTACTGGAATTTTCTATATAATTTATTTCTAATTTGCCTTGAAAACTTGTTATTTCCATCCTAATGTGACGTGTCATTTAGGGTAATTTTGGGAGTGTGGAGATGTGCCGATATGACCCTCTACAGGACAACACTGGGGAGGTGGTGGCTGTAAAAAAGCTTCAGCATAGTACTGAAGAGCACCTGAGAGACTTTGAAAGGGAAATTGAAATCTTGAAATCACTGCAGCATGACAACATTGTAAAGTACAAGGGAGTGTGCTACAGTGCTGGTAAGTTGACCATTGAAACCTATTTTAAATTCAAGGTATGGGCCAGGCACAGTGGCTCAGGCCTGTAATCCTAGCACTTTGGGAGGCCGTGGCGGGCAGATCATGAGGTAAGGAAATTGAGACCATCCTCGCCAACCTGGTGAAACCCTAAATACAAAAAATTAGCTGGGCATGATGGCATGCGTCTGTAGTCCCAGCTCCAAGGGAGGCTGCAGCAGGAGAATCACTTGCACCTGGGAGGTGGAGGTTGCAGTGAGCTGAGATCGCACCACTGTACTCCAACCTGGTGACAGAAAAAAAATTCAAGGTACGCCTTTGGCATCCTGTGTAACAGAAATGTACAGTGTCTAACGATCTGGACTTATGCCAATGCCTAGAGGGAGAAACATTCTATAATGACTGGAGATTGTGTTTGGTGATCATGGACATAACTATAGGAAGTATTTGGCTAGTTAGGCATTCTTTTCACCTCTTAAGTTTACCAAGAGAGTATCATTTTTTAAAGAAATTGTTTTTGCTTACATTTTCTATAAAAATATTTTTGAATTTGATGTTTTTTTGTTCTGTGTAAATGAGGAGAAAGGAAATTGTCTCATCAGTTTATTTTGGTTTGCCTAAAGAGTTACAGAAAACTGAAACACAAATAGTTTTAAAGCTTTTATTCAAAACTTTTTGTTTTTATTCAAAAGTTTTTGATTCAAAAAGCTTATATTCTTAACAACTATATCACCTTTAATGTATAATAAAGTTTTGTCATCTTAGATTTTATATATGTTTAAGTCATTTATGATTTCAGTATAATATGGCAAAGTAAAACTGTTTCCACCTTTATGTTAAAAGGTCGGCGTAATCTAAAATTAATTATGGAATATTTACCATATGGAAGTTTACGAGACTATCTTCAAAAGCATAAAGAACGGATAGATCACAAAAAACTTCTGCAGTACACATCTCAGATCTGCAAGGTAGCTAATATCTTGATTATTTGCTGTACATGAAGCAAGCATGTTGAAGTAATTGTTAGGAAATCATCTAGACTTTTTCTTAGATAATAAAGGGAATAGGGGTAAGACTATTTAAATTGTTTATGTTTATAAAACTAACTGAAAGAAAAATGTTTTATCCACAGGGTATGGAGTATCTTGGTACAAAAAGGTATATCCACAGGGATCTGGCAACAAGAAATATATTGGTGGAGAATGAGAACAGAGTTAAAATTGGAGATTTTGGGTTAACCAAAGTCTTGCCACAAGACAAAGAATACTATAAAGTAAAAGAACCTGGTGAAAGTCCCATATTCTGGTGAGTATATTTCAGTATAAGTGAAATTTTATAGCACAGATTTCAAACTTTATTGTTATTAATAGTTTGTCATTTATATTTATAATAATGAACATTTACTCTATGCTTACATTGGGCTAAATGCATTTTATAATCTCATTTAACCCTCATAACAACCCTTGGAGAACATGTATGATTATTATCTCCATTTTAAGCATGGAGAACTGAATAGCTTACCCACGGTGGCATGACTAGTAAATCACTGAACCAGGATTCAAACCCAGAAAGTCTGATCCCAGAGTTTGCTTGTAAGCCTTCCTAAACATGATAATGCTTTAATCTGGCATTAATTGAATATTTTGATATGTTGCAGCAATTCGAAGCTAAAGGTTATTTTTGATGTTCAGTTAAAATTGTGAATTAATTGTGAGGAGCATTCAAACCTAATTTTTTTTATGTGGAATATACTGTTGTTTCTGTTTATCTGTGCTTTGATGGAAGATTACCTTTTTTATGCCTTCATTCATTTACAGTGCATTTTCCTTTCTAGGAATGATTTGGTGGAATTATATGAAAATATTTTGGTTTCACATACATTCTAATAGGCTTTCACTCTGATTTATTCATCTGCTAAAATACTATTAAGACAATGTTATTTGAGTCAGATGTTAGTGTTAAAGGAGGGGTTTTAATTTTGGCTAAGTATGTTTTATTTACATTCTTGATATTTAATTTGAAAATTAGAATTACTGATACAAATAATACAACTGCCAGTTTATAAATGTTTTTCTGTGGATCATCAGAATGACTAGAAATATATACATTATTCAGTTTGCTGCTGCCAAGTTCATGGATCATCTGTATGTGCTAGCTATCTTTATTTTGTATGTGTAAATTTTTCAACTCATTCCAATGATTGTAAATTATTAGTCTGGAAATAAATCAGGTAAGAAAGCACCAATGATTTAGAACGGATTATTTCCACAGAAGGGTAACTTATAATGCTATTACGAATGTGTTTTAAATAAGAGTCTTTATCTTTTAAAGATACATCTTGAAGTAATTTATGATGGAAATACTATTATGTTTGAGGTTCACTTTATATAAATTCACTGGGGTAGTGGTGTGGAGTAATACATGAAACAAGAGGGGCAACGAGTTTAGCTGAGTGACAGGTACGTGGTTGTTCATTGTTGTCTAATTTGTGTAAGTTTGACATTTTTCATAATATTAAAAATACTTTTTGAGGAATGTCCTCCTGATAATCATTAGAATTGCTTTCATCTAATTATTTTTAGGGTATTAGTTAAACTAAAAAGTAAGACTCATCTAAAAATAATCATCTGTTTTGGCCATATCCCCAGTGATATATGAATTTCTTTTTATTATTTTCAGGATGAGAAATTAAAGAGGTTAAATAAAATTAGCTGGCAGTCAATAAATATTAGTTATATGAAGATCCGCAGATATGGATATACTTAATATGTTAATAAACATTAATACTCTACAGTGCTCCAAATACTATACAGGGACCCAGGGATATGAAGATAGGATTAGCATAAGAAAAGATGGACTGTCCCTTAGTAGGAAGGCTGAACTAAAAGGAAAAGTTTGATGTGGTAGGTGAATTTAACTGACAGGTCTGCTACCCATAGTCCCTTCCCTTTAAAGGCTCATAATTAGGAAAAGTCAAATGTATAATCAAATCATTGCAACCATTTTTTTTTCCCTCCAGGATACTTATATGGATTCATCTTTAAATGCATCTTTGCATCTTAACTTGCAAAGAACAGCTTATTTTCACTTCTTAGAAGGTACTCTGCAGTTAACCCTGGTATTGTCTACAGAGACAGAAATAAATTTATTTGGATTTTAGTTATCTTTCTATATCAGAGGTTCCCAAGACCACCCCCATGTTGACAATTGGCTGGGAAGACTCACAGGACTCACCATATATCCATATTCATAGTTATGATTCATTATAGGGAAATAATACAAAGCAAAGTTAGCAAGGGGAAAAGGTATATGAGACAAAGTCTGGAGGAAACTAAGCACAAGCTTCCAAGGGTCCTATTCCAGTAAAGTTGTGTGGGACACATTTAATTCCCCCAGCAATGAATTGCAACAACACGTGTGAAATACTGTCTATCAGGGAAGCTCATTAGAGACTCACTATGCAAGATTTTCACCTGGACTGGTCACATAGGCATTCTCTGCCTGGCACATACTAAAATTACAGACTCCCAGAAGAAAAGCAGATGTTAACATAAACCGTGTTGTTCGTACAAACAATCTAGGCATAGTGAGTCACTTATTTAGGGAACTGTGGAATCCCTCCTGAAATCTAGGTTCACAGGTGCCAGGCAAAATGGCCCTTCTAGTCATGGAAGCCTCAGGCCTGCTGTGTTAACTTTTTTCTCTACCCCCCGCCTTTTTTTTTTTTTTAATACAATGATTTGCAGGTAAAATCAAGAGTCCACATATTAAGTAACTGTCTTTTAAATGTTCTTCATATATTACAGGTATGCTCCAGAGTCACTGACAGAGAGCAAGTTTTCTGTGGCCTCAGATGTTTGGAGCTTTGGAGTGGTTCTGTATGAACTTTTCACATACATTGAGAAGAGTAAAAGTCCACCAGCGGTCAGTGTGCTTTTTATTTACTTTCAGTTTTCTGTTCGTTTGATTTGTATAATTTTGCTACATGCATGCATTGCATAGTGGTGAAGTCAGAGCTTTTAGATATCCACCACCTGCATTATACCACTTAAATAATTTCTCAGCATCTACCCAGCCAACTGCTCACCCTTCCAAGTCTCCACTATCACTCCACATTCTACGTCCATGTGTATACATTATTTAGCTCCCACTTGTAAGAACATGTAATATTTGTCTGTGACTGACATGTTTCACTTACTTACATCTATCGATGTTGCTGAAAAAGGCAAGATTTCATTCATTTTCACGGCTGAATAGTATTCCATTGTGTATGTATATCACATTTTCTTTATCCAGTTATTCACTGATGGACACAGGTTGATTCCATAACTTTGCTTTTGTGAAGAATGCTGTGATAAACAAAAAGTGCAGGTATCTTTTTGATGCAGTGATTTCTTTTCCTTTGGGTAGATACCCCATAGTGGGATTGCTGGATCTAGTAGTACTATTTTTAGGTCTTTGAGAAATCTTTATAATGTTTTCTGTAGAGGTTGTACAAAGTACATTCAGCATTTCTCCAACAGTGTATAAGAGTTCCTTTTTCTCCACATCCTTGCCAATATCTGTTGCTTTTTCTTTTCATTCTGACTGGAGTAAGACATACCTCATTGTGATTTTAATTTGCATTTCTCTGATATTAGTGATGAACATTTTTTCATATGTCTCTCATCCTTTTGGGTGCCTTCTTTTGAAAATGTCTATTCATCTCCTTTGCCCACTTTTTAACAGGATTATTGGGGTTTTTGGTTGAATTGTTTTGAGTTCCTTGTAAATTCTGGAGAGTAGTCCCTTGTCAGATGCAAGGTTTGCAAGTATTTTCTCCTATTCTGCAGGTTTTCTGTTCATTCTGATTATTTCTTTTGCTATGCAGAAGTTTTTACTTTAATGAAGTCTCATTTGTCTGTCTTTGGTTTTGTTGCCTATGCTTTTGAGGTTTTTGCCATGAATTCTTTGTCTACGTCATTTCCACATAGTATTGTTATAGTTTTAGATCTTACATTTAAGTCTATAATCTATCCTGAGTTAATTTTGGTATATGGTGAGAAATATAGGTCCAGTTTCATTCTTCTGCATATGGCAATCCAATTTACCAGCACCACTTAGTTAAAACGGTATCCACTGGCTGGGCGTGGTGGCTTACAGCTATAATCCCAGCACTTTGGGAGGCCAAGGTGGGTGGACCACAAGGTTAGGAATTCAAAACCAGCCTAGCCAACATGATAAAACCCCGTCTCTACTAAAAATACAAAAATTATCCAGGCATGGTGGTGGGTGCCTATAGTCCCAGCTACTTGGGAGGCTGAAGCAGGTGAATTGCTTGAACCTGGGAGGCAGAGGTTGCGCCACTGCACTTCGGCCTGGGTGACAGAACGAGACTCTGTCTCAAAAAAAAAAAAAAAAAGCGTGCAGTAATCAAAACAGCATGGTACTGGTACCAAAACACAGATATAGACCAATGGAACAGAACAGAGGCCTCGGAGGCAACGCCACACATCTACAACCATCCGATCTTTGACAACCCTGACAAAAACAAGCAATGGGGAAAGGATTCCCTGTTTGATAAATGGGGAAACTGGCTAGCCATGTGCAGAAAGCAGAAACTGGACCCCTTCCTGATATCTTACACTAAAATTAACTCCAGATGGATTAAACACTTAAGACCTAACACCATAAAAACCCTAGAAAAAAACCTAGGCAAAACCATTCAGGACATAGACATAGGCAAGGACTTCATGACCAAAACACCAAATATATTGGCAACAAAAGCCAAAATAGACAAATGGGACCTAATCAAACTCCACAGCTTCTGCACGGCAAAAGAAACAGTCATTAGAGTGAACTGACAACCAACAAAATGGGAAAAAATTTTTGCAGTCTATCCATCTGACAAAGGGCTGATATCCAGAATCTACAGAGAACTAAAACAGATTTACAAGAAAAAAACAAGCCCATTCAAAAGTGGGCAAAGGATATGAACAGACACTTTACAAAAGAAGACATACGTGAGGCCAACAAACATATGAAAAAATGCTCATCATCACTGGTCATTAGAGAAATGCAAATCAAAACTACATTGAGATATCATCTCACGCCAGTTAGAATGGCGATCATTAAAAAATCGGGAGACAGATGCTGGAGAGGATGTGGAGAAATAGGAATGCTTTTACACTGTTGGTGGGAGTGTAAATTAGTTCAACCATTGTGGAAGACAGTGTGGCAATACCTCAAGGATCTAGAAATAGAAATTCCATTTGACCCAGCAATCCCATTACTGGGTATATATTCAAAGGATTATAAATCGTTCTACTATAAGGACACATGCACACGAATGTTCATTGCAGCACTGTTTACAATAGCAAAGACCTGGAACCAACCCAAATGGCCATCGATGATAGACTGGACAGGGAAAATTTGGCACATATACACCATGGAATATTACGCAGCCATCAAAAACAATGAGTTCGTGTCCTTTGTAGGGACTTGGATGAACCTGGAAACCATCATTCTCAGCAAACTGACACAAGAACAGAAAATCAAACACCGCATGTTCTCACTCATAGGGGGGTGTTGAACAATGAGAACACCTGGACACAGGGAGGGGAGCATCACACACTGGGGTCTGTTGGGGGGAAAAAGGGGAGGGACAGCGGGGGGTGGGGAGTTGGGGAGAGATAGCATGGGGAGAAATGCGAGATATAGGTGATGGGGAGGAAGGCAGCAAATCACATTGCCATGTGTGTACCTATGCAACAATCTTGAATTTTCTTCACATGTACCCCAAAACCTAAAATGCAATTAAGAACAAAAAAAAGAATGGACATCCCTGCCCTACATGATGCAAGATGGGTCT
>CAUYNB010041452.1:0-23967 GCA_963574225.1 Lagothrix lagotricha | reverse complement strand
GTTTGTTGATGATGAAGTTATTTCTGTTTCTTAGTTTTCCTTGTAACAGTCTGGCCCCTCTGCTGTAGGACTGCTGAGGTCCACTCCAGACCCTGCTTGCCTGGGGATCACCTGCAGCGGCTGCAGAACAGTAAGGGTTGCTGCCAGTTTCTTCTGCTATCTTTGTCCCAGAAGGATACCCGCCAGATTATCAGTCTGAGCTCTCCTTTATGAAGTGACTCTTTGGATATATGGGGGTCAGGGAGCTGCTTGAGGAGACAGTCTGTCCTTTATAAGAGCTCAAGTGGTGAGCTGTGAACTCCGTTGTTCATTCAGAGCTGCTGGGCAGCTACGTTTAAGTCTGCTGCAGCAGAACTCATAAACCCCCCTTTTTTTTTTCTTTTTCTTTTCTCTTTTTTTTTTCCCCAGGTGCTCTGTCCCAGGGAGTTAGGGCTTTATTTATGAGTTTCTGTTGTGCTGTTGCCTTTTTTCAGGGCTGCCCTGCCCAGTGAGGAGGCAGCCTAGTCACTGTCTGCCTGCAGAGGCTTTGCTGAGCTGCTGTGGGTTCTGCCCAGCTGCCATGTGAACTTCCCTGCAGTCCTGTTTATACGGGTGTAGGTAGAACTGCCTTGGCAATGGTGGCCCACCTCTATAATAGCGGACTCTCTCTGTAATGGCATGCTACCTCGGCAATGGCGGGCTGCCTCAGCAATGGAAAACTACCTCCATAGTGGTGGACTGCCTTGGTAATGGCAGACGCCCCTCCCCAACAGAGCTGGACCATCCCGGGTTCAGCTGTGCTTGCTGTGAAACTCTCACTCCAGAGCGTTTCAGATTGCTGTTTTTTTGTGGGGGTGGGACCAGCCGAGCCTGATCACCTGGCTCCCTGCCTCAGAGCCTTTTTTTTTTTTTTTTTTAGTTGAACTGTCGACTGTCTCCCAAGTGTTCCAGTCGCCTGTTGAAAAGGCACCAGGATCTGTGTGATTTCCCGTGCGGTGACCCACTGCGCTGGCTGAAACAGCGGCGTGGAGATTCGTGGCACTTTTTTGCCCAGGAATCTCCTGGCCTGGCTCCCTGTTTCAGTCCCCTTTTTAATCAGATAAATGGGCCACTCTGCCTTCTCAGAGCTCCAATCGCCAGCTAAAACAGTGCCCGGACCCATGTATTTTGTACAGAGAACCGCCACGCTGGGGTGCCAGCAAAACAGCTGCGCCGGCCAAAACAGCTGTGCTGGCCAAACCAGCCGCGCTGGCGACCCGTGGGGCTCCTCCGCGTGGGAATCTCCTGGTCTGTGAGCAATAAAAATCCGTCTGGAAATGTGGTGCCCACTCACCCTCTGCACTTTCACTGGGAGCTGCAATCCTGAGCTACTCCTAATCGGCCATCTTGGATCCCTTCAAGTGGTTTCTTAATAGCAGTTCTTGAACTTGTACCACTCTCTGAGAAAATGATCAACAACAAACATTTAAAATTCTAATTCTCAGAGCCCAGAAGTCTGCACTTTTACCAATCACCCTTGATGATTCTGGATGTTAGTGGTTCATAGTCCACCCTTTGAAAAACCCCTTTGGAGCAGTGGTTCTCACTTTAGCTGCATATTGGAATTACTGAGGGACTTTTAAAAAACCCCATGCCCAGGCTATACTACTATAGGTCAACAGAATCTCTGAGGTGGAACCCAGGCATCAGTATTATTTCTAACTCCCCAGGTAATTCTAGTGTATAGACAAGACTGAGACTGCTCTAGAGCAAGTATTGGCCAACCTGCCTGGGCATAAGAATCACCCAGAGCACTTGCAATGAGATACAGATTCCTGGGTCCTATTCCATTCTACTCAATCAGGACCCAGGGTTACAACCTAGAAATCTTTATCAGGCAAGCTTCAGGGAACACTGTGAGATCAACTAGATCAGCATCTTTAGCCCTCATTTGTTTTTTACTCAAGCACATAGATTCTACACAGGAATGAAGAGATTCAATTTTCTTTGTCTAAAGGGAAGGGAAAACACCATGACTGATACTAAGTACAAACCTTCTTTCTATCCTCTTCTTCCAGATACCAAACCTGGTGGTATCCATGGCCCCAGATAAATACTCTGTGTTTGACTTCCACTTGCTTGGATATTTTCAGTCAAGTGTTTATTGAGCACCATCTCTGCCAGGCACTATTCTTTGTTCCAGGAGGATATAGTGGTGGACATGGCAGGCATTATCTCTCCCTTCATCAAGTTTATATTCTATAGTCAACCAAAGAAAAATCCTGCCAGAACGAAAATATGAGAGCAAAACAGATGGAGGCTTGTTTGGAGTAGAGGTGGAAACAAATAGGGGAATCTTTCTGAAGGGGCATATTAAAAGAGGAGAGAGAAGAGAAATGTGGCCAGGCATAGTGGCTTACACCTGTAATCCCAGCACTTTGGGAGGCCGAGGCGGGTGGATCACTTGAGGTCAGGAGTTCAAAACCAGCCTGGCCAACATGGCAAAACCCCATCTCTACTAAAAATACAAAAATTAGCCAGGTGTGGTGGTAGATGCCTGTAGTCTTAGTTACTCGAGAGGCAGAGACACAAGAATCACTTAAACCCAGGGGGCAGCAGTTGCAGTGAGCCAAGATCACTCCACTACAGGCTGGGTGACAGAGTGAGACTCCAACTCAAAAAAAAAAAAAAAAAGATTGAAGAATTGAAGCTGTGGGGCCTTGAAGCCAAACTTGGGTGTTTAATGTTTATCCTGGAAGAAATGGGAAGTTCTCAGCAAGCAGATGGCAGAATGAGAACTGGTTTTCACAGGGAGAATGAATTTGAAAAGGGAAAGATGATTAGATCAGGGTAACCATTCAAAAAAAAATGCAAAAGGCTGCCTCGCCTATATTATGCCTCAGTATGCTTTTTTTTTTTTTTTTTTTTACAAAGCCATCAGACAAATGGATATGAGTGAAACTTGAGAGAGAGAGTTACTGAGTGGGTTTTTTTTTTTTAAGCCAGAGCTATATGCTAGGTCCTTTGCTGGGCCCTAGATATATAACATAAGTCAGACATATGGTTTCTGTCCTGAGAAGCTCACAGTCTGATGGGGTAAACATACAATTACACTTACACAGTAGCATATTCTTAAGTTCTTCCTTATAGAACAAAGCCATATACCAATTCCATTTAGCTCATGCAACTGGGAAGGCTTCCTGGAGGAGATGCAATAGAACAGGGCCTTGAAGGCTGGGAAGGTTTATAAAAAGCAAGGAGACTGTTCTGAAACAGAAAGCATGTTCAGGCCAAAGAATTAGGATCAACTAAATATGCTTCCCAGTGCCTATTCCTGTTAACAGGTAGTAATGTTCCATTTCCCTATATCTACCCATTCCTTTGAGGCCTGAAAATCATTGATGTACAATATTAAACAGCCAGCACCTCCTGTAGAATGAGCCCTCTGTTAGGTGCTGTGAGGGAGAATAGGGGATTCCTCCTATTCCCCAGGAATCAAATTTGCCTTCAGTTCCTAATTTTATCCTCTCAAATAATCTTGCAAACATGTATCATTTACTAGGTTTATTTATTAATTTATTCACTCCCATTCCATCCCAAAAACAATTTGAGATGACTAGTAGTTTCTGTTTATTAAGTGCTTATATATTCACCACACAGTGTATGCCCATTTCTCTCATGTATTCTCTATGGTAACCTCATGACGTGGGTGGTGGTTACACTTTAAAGATCAACAGGCTCCGAGAGGATAGTTTGCTTGTGATCACAAAGTTAACAAGTGACAACAGATTTGAACCCAAGATTGACCGGCTCCGAAGCCTATGCTCTTTCCAACGTACCCTGCTGCTTATATTTTCTCTGTAAATCTTCCCTGCCTTATCATGTGGGTGATATTTCCTTGCTTTTGTTTTCCAAGTAAAATAGATAGTTTTAATAACTGTCATCAAATAAGTAAGTAAGTGGATTCTCATTTTGATTTTTAATATAGGTAGTTACTGAAGTAACTGGAAGCATGAACATGCCCACCAGGACTCCCAGCTCCCAAGGATTCCTGAGCATGAGCAGATAGTCTCTCAAAGCATTTCCACAGATGTATGCACAACTATAGATTAGATTCTGGTCCTCTGATATTAGAATAAAGTACTAAAAATTGTACCGCCTTGAATATAGTCTCACTGACTCTTGGGTGGACTAATTTTCTTTATGGTTTGTTCAAAGTCTGATTGCCACAGTGCTTCTGAAGCTAGAGGCTAGTGTGGGAAATTTGAGTGGTCTGTGGCCCTACCTTGTAATAAGAGTGTTATCTGTTGCTGTTCAGATCTGCAGACTATCACCAGGGATTCCCAAGCAGCTTTGAGTTCTCACCGAGCCAGGAGTAGAAGCAGCAAGGCCACCACCCTCCCAGATGCTCAGTACACAGAGGCACTGCAAGAACGATGCACAACGCCAGATGAGCCATTGGCAAGAGCTCCAGATAAGGGCACAGATTCCCCACCACCCCCTGCTCTCAAAGAGACTTCATATGGAGGAAGAATACTCCATGAGTCCCTGAGCCATACAGTACCCATTGCAAAGATGCAGATCAGTGAGGACACTGAGGCAGGCCCAGCCTACAGTGATGAGGACTATGAAGAAGACATCATTGAGCCCAGGACCTTAAATGAGATCACCACGGTGACAGACAAAACTAGCCCTTGGTCTAGTTTCATATCAGACACAAGCGAGGTCATCAGCCCTCAGCCTGATGAGGTGCAGAGGGAAGGCCCCTCTTGTCCTTCTCCAGGGCCTTTCTGCAGAGAGGAACTTACAGTCAAAAATAGCTTTCTTTCCAGCCCAGAAAAGACTGTCAACTCCCACCTGCCTAGGCAGGGTTCTCCTAGCCAAAGTCTTGTCGCTTGTGAGGATGAGGCCTCTAAGGCCAAGGTTGGTGGAGAGTCTGCCTCAGCTAACCCTCGACCCATCCCATGCCTGACACTCTCAGGAGCCCAACAGAGCAGCACGTTTGTTGAATGGAGCTCACCACAGGTGGATCAGAACAGGGAGCCCGAGTCAGAGGCCCCAGCTGAGAATGAACCTGCCACCAGTGAGCTCAGCGACCCTGCTGATAGCTTCAAGAAGTTGCCACTAAGCCTAGCCTCCCAGAGCAGAAGGGAAAACCATAAGGGTCCACCCATCAACTCCTCTGTCATCAGGCAGAGGCAGATGACAACGGGATCAGAGACGTCCACAAAGCAGAGCTTCCTACTGTATCCTTTGGCATTTGCCACAAGTGTTTTGGATGCTGGTGCTTAGACGAGCCTAGTGTGAGCGTGAGCAGGTGGCCACCCTCATGGAATGCATTGGGGGGCGTGGGAAGACCATTCCTACAGAAGACCCCACCTGCACGACAGGTGCTACCGTTTTACCATTAACACCAGCCCTTGGAAACAGTGCCTTCAACTGTGTTGAGCACATTCATTAACCTAGCCTACCCTGATTTATCCAATTCATCTGTTGGGTATTTTTCCACCTGAAGGCAAGGCTTGGGATCTAAGGAAAGAGACTATTTATCTCAGTTGAAAGAGAAGCAGAGGGTCTAGAGAAAGAGGGAAGAAGATCACTGCCATTGAGCACTTTATGTACATTTTTTCATTCAGCCATCACAAGTCTTTTAGGTAGGTATCATCTCTATTTTGCTCAGTTATTGTGACTTGCCTACTTTTTTTTTTTTTTTTTAAGAGACAGGGTTTGTTCTGTCACCCAGGCTGGAGTGCAGTGGCATTATCATACATCTCTGCAGCCTCAGATTTGTGTGTGCTCAAGCGATCCTCCCACCTCAGCCTTGCAAGTAGCTAGAACTACAGGTATGCACCACCACACCCAGCTAAGTTTTTTTTAAGAGTTGGGGTCTTGCTGTGTTACCCAGGCTGATCTCAAACTCCTGGCCTCAAGCAATCCTCCTGCCTCATCCTCCCAAAATGCTGCAATTATAGCATTTGAGCCACCGCACCTGGCCAGATTAAAATTTTTTTAAAAAAGCAAGTGATGGAGCTAAACAGGCACTGTGGAGATAGACTTACGCAAGACCCCAATAAGGTGCTGTTGATAGGAACAGGGGGTACCTGACATTCCCTGCTCCCTCCTTTTAAACACAGACTTGTATGTTACAGTGAAAGGAAACCACTTAGGACCATCTACACCCTTCACACCTGTAGTCTAACCAGCTCATCAGAGCACCTCACCTGTTATCCTGACAACAAGAAGGGAATATTGCATGGCTGGCAGGTGAAGCAGGCTGCTTTGCTAGATTAGAGATCTTCCTCTACCAGAAGTCAGGGAGCCTGACTTTGACCCTTCTAGACCCACAAAATTACTTTTGTTTATAGACATATAGTTTAATCTTTCTAAGCCAGTTTCTTCACCTATAAAATCTCTTACCCACCAAACTATAAGCTCTCCAGGTCAGGGACCTTGTCTTTTTCTGCATCCCCGGGATCTGGCACTGCATAGAGAAGGGATCAGTAAATGTAGATTTAACTGAACTATCACAACTTCACAACATTGTTGAGAAAACCAAATGAGTGGAAACTTTTGTATGCACCACACACTGTGATTCCTGATGCAAATCAGAGAAAAACCCAGGGGTCAGAGAGTGGGCAGAGGAAAGGATTAAAGCATGCAATAGCTGGAGGCTGACCACTGAAAACAGACCACCTCGTGTGAAGTTCTCCCCAGCCTTACTCATCCTGGCTCCTGGCCCCTGTTGTTGCTCCCTTTACAGTTGGTATGAGATGTGCTCAGAATATGGCCAGTGGAGGAGCTGCTACATGTGTCCAGACCCTAAGTGCTGCTTTAACCTAGGCCTTCCGGACTATTCTTTCAAAAATAAATAGTGCGAGGCCCTGTGCTGGGTGCCAAGGACAGATTTGAATCAGACCTTACCTCGAGAAGTTCCCATGATGAAATAGGAGACAGTTAAGTAGATAGATACGGACAGTTTGTTTTTCCAAATACTTTGATGGGACGTGGACGGAACGCTAGGGAGCATGAGGAGGGAGCTGCCTTAACTCTACTTGGAGCTATCCCAGTAAGAGAGACAGACAGCCAGACCTTAAAGATGAACAGGCATTGCATAATAGAGACAAGGAAAAGTTCTAGTCAGGACGAACTGTGTGTGCAGAGGTCTAGCCGGGTGAGGGAGGCTGCCTGTGGGCAGTAGTTCACTGTGATGTGACTAGAGTCCAAGGATGAGGGGATGGTGTGAGGTGAGGCGGAGCCTGGATCTTAAAGGACCTTTATGCCTGCCTGAGGTACTTGGACTCATTCTAAAGCAAAGAAACTTCACTTTTCTCATCTGTAAAATGGAGGTGATAACAGTACTTATTGGGTTGTTGTGAAAATGAAAATAATCATGTAAACTGCCTAGCATAATACCTGGTACATAAATAGTGCTCACTGTTAAGAGTGTGGTATGGTCAGATTTATATATGAGAAAAGAAGTCACCCAATGCCTTGTAGAGGGCAGGTTAGATAAGGGAAGACTAGAAGCAAGGAGGCCAGTTAGGATACTTGGAATAATAAGAGATGAAGAAAGTCTGACCTGAAGTATAGTCTGCTTTATGAGGAAGAGGAGGGGAACAGATGTGAGAGGATTAGAGAGAGGGGCAGGGGATGAGACAAAGGAAATAGAAAGTATAACTTAGAGGTCTCTTGTCACAAGTTGCCAGGCAGGTGATAACATTTACTGGATAGGAAACAGCACAGAAAGAGACAGGTTTGGGGCCAACCATGGTGGCTCACATCTGTAATCCCAGCACTCTTGAGAGGCCGAGGTGGGTCGATCACCTGAGGTTGGGAGTTCAAGACGAGCCTGACCAACATGGAGAAACTCTGTCTGTACTAAAAATACAAAATTAGCTGGGCGTGGTAGCACGTGCCTGTAATCCCAGCTACTCTGGAGGCTGAGGCAGGAGAATTGCTTGAACCTGGGAGGCAGAGGTTGCGGTGAGCCGAGATCGTGCCATTGCACTCCAGCCTGGGCAATAAGAGCAAACTCTGTCTCAAAAAAAAAAAAAAAAAAACGGTTTGGGAGACGATGCAGATTGCCATTTAGGGCATGTGCCTATAGGACATGCAGGAGGAGATGCAGGCCTGGAGTAGAGGGCTGAGCTCAGCCAAAAAGGTAGGCGTCTCTGGGAATCGATGAGGGCAGCAAGAAGAGCCTAGGAAGGGAGAACCAAACACACAGAAACAGACTCAGCATCTCCAGTGCGCACAGGAGAGGCAGGACAGGGCATGGCCACAAAAGAGGCGAGGAGAGCTGGTCGGGAGGTGGGAGAAGCAGTGGAGGGAGGTGCCGTGGGAGCAGAAGCTGCAGAATTTCAGGACGTCGTGGTCTGCACTGATGCTGCAGACGAGTCCAGGAGAATGTGGCTGGCATGTATCTGGCTTTAGCGTTAAGGAGGACCTTGCAGTGGTGGGAATAGAAGCCAAACTTCATTAGTCAAAGGAGCTAATGATGAGGACAGTGACAACAGGCAGCTGTTTCTCATAAACTGAGAAGATAAGAATAGCTGATATTTATCAAGTGCTCACCATGCCAGACACCATTCTAAGCACTTTACATCGATAAATTCATTTAACCTTCAAAACAATAAGTACTAATACACTTTAAAATTAAGAAATTGAGGCATAAAAAGTGAACTTTCTTGAAATTATTCATCTATTAAGTGACAGTTGAGTGGTAACTAGAAGAGAATGCAAGGTCAGGGGTTTGTTTTTTTTTCCCCTAAATGGGAAACTTTAGCATTTTTATGAACTGAGGAAAAGGAACTTAAAAGTTCATGAGGTCAGACATAGTGGCTCATGCCTGTAATCCCAGCACTTTGGGAAGCCAAGGTGGGAAAATCACTTGAGGTCAGGAGTTCAAAAAATACAAAAATTAACCAGGCGTGGTGGCATGCACCTGTAATCCCAGCCACTCTGGAGGCTGAAGTGGAAGAATTACCTGAGCCCAGAAGGTCAATGCTGCAGCGAGCCATGATCACGCCACTGCACTCCAGCCTGAACAATGGGAGCAAGAGCCTGTTTCAAAAATATATAAAATAAAAGTTAGTGGGAGAAGGTGGCTGTTGGAGCAGGACGCTAAAGCACACATATGGCAGTGGGCTGGGAAGGAGGCTTCCATGCTGCAGAGCCAGCCCTGACACCTCACAGCAAAGCTCTTCCCCACAGCATCAGCTGGCTGGCTGGCAGTCCACAGCAGTTAGAGCAGCAACAGCAAGTATATCCTACCTCACCTGGGCCTATGCAGAAGGCCTGGGGCCAAAGGCTCTTTCCCTCAGGGTCTCCATTCCTCCCTCACCTCTCTACAGAAAAATCGGGGACTTGAACCAAAGCAAGAAATCATTGCATCTCTTTCATTCACAAGTATTTATTGAGTACTTACTGTCTCCCAGGTACTGTTGAGGTGACAGGAATGTGGCTATGAAAAAGATAGATCATCTCTGCCTTCTTGGAGTTTACAGTCTAGCATAGAAGAATGGCAATAAAATAGAAAACCTGGTAAGCAAATTGGAGTCAGAATCATACTTAGCCTATTAAACAAAAACAAAAAATTGGAACATCAAAATAGTCCCCTCCTTACCCTTTCAGAGTTCAACTAAACTGAATCAGTGATTTGATTCAACAAATGCCTGTGGAGCGCCATATTCTCAACACAGCACTGAGTAACTCAAGAGGATACGGAGAAGTACAAGATACAGTACCTGCCTTCTAGGGCTCACATCCAAATTGGGCTAGCTGTGCTGGGCCCTGACATGAGGACATGTCCGGTCATGGACAGCCCCTGATGCAGAGATGTGAGCAGAGAACAACCAGGCAAACAGGTCCTCCTTCAGTGCAGGGCACCTAAATACAACCTAAGGCGCTACCCCCTGGAGCCACATCCCCATCCCCACGTCATCTGACTTCTAATAGGTCTGTTTCTAACCAGCAGGCCCTCATTCAAGGCCTGCTACCTACAGCCTCCCGAGGGACTTTAGGGAAGTAGAGGTAACAGAAGGAAATTGTCTGCCATTGAGAACTTTAGGGAATATTGAGGAAAATAATCATATCAGACTAATGATTCTCCTGTGTTGTAGACTGCTCTAGGATGTGATGGGGGGATCACTGGGCTAAGGTTAGGAGAAGGCTTCCTGGAGGACGCAGGATTTGAACTGATCTGTGAAGAACATATAGACCTACGTATTAGGAGGGGGCAAGACTTCCAGTCGGAGGGAGCCACCTGAGCAAAGGATTTATGGACAAGAATAGTTGAGGGAAAAACATGAGTGGGGGCAGAGTGAATGGTCAGTGGAGATGCTGGCCTCCACTGCAAGGGAGTGGACTTCTAGATATGTTTGTCCCTTAACTGCCACTGTAGCCCAGAGCCCATTGTGGTGCCCAACTTCTTTTTGCCTCCCCAGCAGTTGGAGGCTTCCCTGCGGATGCTCTCACTTTCAGCGACTTTGCCACCAGCAGCCACAACAGATCAGGTAAGACAGTGACCAGCTGACCTTTCTCCTAGAGAGTCATCATCTCTTCCACAGAAGTGTGCACAGAGTGCAGCCCCAGCCCATCTTCCTGGAAAGGCTGCAGCAGGGGTCACTCCTCCAGCTTGTACTGAGCATATTCTGTGGGCCCAGCAGTGGGCAGGGAGCTCGGGAAAAGTGAGGAAGAGCAAATGTGCAAGAGCGGGGCATTGTTGGCCAAGACTGACATGGGGAAGCAAAAAACAGTGCAGAAGCATGAAAGCAAGAGGCAGCTAAGAAATACGTACTGAGTGCTGTGCGAGTGCCCACCAAGCAGGTAGATAGGAGCGGAGATGCCTCACATAGGAGATGCAGCCTTGCGGGGGTGTGACAGAGTGAGGTCTGGATGAAGAGAATAATAGTCAAACAACTATTTGCCATTTACAAAACCTCATAACTATTCATCCAGCTGAGTTAGGTGCTTGGAACTCTGGTACAAATTCCAGGTATCCTCTTTTCTGTCTTGGCACAGCACCTGATCTTTCTTGCAAGTGGCAAGAAAATAGTTACTACTTTTGAGTACCTAACCTGGCTTAGGTGTCATGCTGGGAACTGAGCATATAATAGTGAATAAGATAGACCAATTCTCGGTTTTCATGGAGCACAAATAGTAAGCAAAAAATAAAATATAGACTCATGAGATGAGTAGTAGCTGCTGTGATAAAGAACAGGGTCTCTCTGAGGAGGCTGTGTTTAAGCTGAAAGATGATAGTTACGGTGGTGCTTAGCATGTACCAGGCGCTGTTCCAAGTACTGTGTTAACTCATTAAATTCAGCAACCTGATGAGAAATATACTATCATCCCTATTTAAAATGACAAAACTAGGCTGGACACGGTGGCTCACGCCTGTAATCCCAGCACTTTGGGCAGACGAGGCGGCAGGATCACTTGAGCTAGGAAGTTCAAGACCAGCCTGGCCAACATGGCAAAACCCCGTCTCTTCTAAAAATTAGGCAGGCGTGGTGACATGCGCCTATAATCCCAGCTACTTAGGAGGCTGAGTCACAAAAATCACTTGAGCCCAGGAGGTGGAGCTTGCAGTGAGCTGAGATGGCGCCACTGCACTCCAGCCTGGACGACACAGTGAGACTGTATAAAAAATAAAATGAGGAAACTGAGGCTCAGAGTGTCACATACTGACCTACAAGGTATTTCTATTTATATATAAAGAAACTGAGATGCGTACAGGCTGAGTCGCTTACCCAGGGTCACCTAGCCTGTAAGTGAATCTAAGCTTCTGACTCACAAACTCTGTCCTCTTCTATTACACCACCTAAAAATCATGACATTTGACTTATGGTAAATTTTTCTAGCCAGTTAGATTTTATTTAGCAATTAACATAGACATTTTATATCCTTTCAGAGGCCACATTAATGAAAAATGGGTCAGTCCAGAAGTATCCTGAGAATTGTAGTCCTAAAGTTACAGTCCTGGAATACAGTCCTAAAGAGAAGCATCAGATGTCTCGTCCTCTTAGTAGTTTCCTTTCCCCATCCTCTTCCAGCCTCCCCAGCACCACCATTTTCAAGATGTCTCATTTTATTTGGCACAGGAATTAATCTAAGTTCCCACATATCTCTGTTGGTTTTTTGTTTTTTTTTTTTTTTCTTAAGACAGGGTCTTACTCTGTAACCTAGACTAGAGTGCAGTGGCGTAATCACAGCTCACTACAACCTCAAACTCCTGGGTTCAAGTGATCCCCTGCTTCAGCTCTCAAGTAGCTGGGACCACAGATGTGCACCACCGCACCCAACTAATTTTTTTATCTTAGAGGCAGGGTCTCACTATGTTGTCCAGGCTACATCTCAGTTTTTATCAAGTTTGTAAATCCTCATGTAGGAGAGGAGAGGTGTCAGTCCTGTCCAGGAATATCTACAGTTTTGTGGCCTTTCTTCCTACTCTGGTTTGTGGTCACCAGCTCATCTCCTTCCTCTCTGCACCTTCCCCTGCATGTCCCACACACACCCATCATATTTGTGCTGGGGTAATAGGGCTGTGTCCAGGCTTTGGAGCAAGACATCCATAGAGTGAAATATTGAATCTGCTGGTAAGTGATCCTGGGCAAGTGACACCACTTTTCTGAGACACATTTTCCTTGTAAGTAACATCAGGCTAATAATTCATACCTAATAGGATGATGGTAAAAATTACCCTAGAGGAAAAAAGGCCCTCTTAGCTCCCTTTCCCTCCTGCCCTCCTATCCTCCCTACTCCCACAGTATAGTGGATACAAGTCCCTGTGTGACCTTAGACAAGTCTTCAGGCCTTTCTGGGTCTTGGGTGAAGCGCCAGCAAGTCATGCCCCACAAGAAAGGAAGTCTCTGGGCCACTTTTAACTGCCATCCCTCACCTGCCAAGCAGAATTGCTGTTTCTGCTTTTGTGTTTATGCCTTTGTGATGCACCCACTCTGGGGGTAGATACTATCTTTGGTCTATTAAATACTAGATACAAAGTGAGGGAGAAGGAGAGAGAGAATTTTTACTTCAATTAAAGAGCAGGTCTGCTTCTGAGAAGACAATACTTTTCAGCCTTTTTTTCTTTGTTGCTCTTAACAACATTCCATTGTTTGCTGCTCTCAGAGTCACTTCTGTCCTTAGGCCCTCATTCTGGGTCCTGGTTCGGACGACCAGTCATCATGGTTTGCCCAGAACTGTTGCAGTTTTAGCACTGGAACCCAGAACCCTGGAAACCCTGGGTGGTTAGTCATCCTAGCTAGTGAGGGGCCTCTCTCACCACCACGTGATGGGTTTTTTGCAGCATATTTTCTCAGAATCTTATGCTCCTGGCTGGCTACCAGCCAGTGCTGGATGACCTAATAAATAAGATCATGTATGTATTTAGGATACTAGCAAGTAGAGATACCAAAATTTAAAAGGAAAACATTTTTAAGAATTACATTTTTAAAAAAGATTGAAATTATTACCATGGGATGAATCACAATGTCAACTGATTTCCTTATACTTATTTTAGATTTAATTGTGAGATTATATTTGAGCAAGAGCAGCATCATCTTGTGGCCTTTATTAAAAAGGCCTCACTTTGAAGAATTTGAGACAAAAATAGTCTTTTCTATTTACCCACATACTTACTATTGCTATTGTTCTGGATTTCTCCCTCACATCCTGATTTCTGGCTGGGACCATTTCCCTTCAGCCTGAAAAACTTTTGGAATTTCACATACTGTGGACCTACTGGTAACTGATTGTCCAGCTTCAATTGTCTGAAAATATCTCTATTTTGCCTTCATTTCTGAAAGACTTTTTTCTACTGGATATAAAATTCTAACTTGAATTGTTGTTGTTTCTTTTAGCATCTTAGAGATATCTTTCCACTGTCTTCTGCCTTCCGTTCCCGTTGTTTCTTATAAGAAGCAGACATTGTTCTGATTGTTCTTGCACTGAATGTAACATGACCTTTACTCACTTCTTGCTTTTAAGATTTTATCTCTAGTTTTCAGCAGTTTGATTAGTGTTCATAGTCGTGGAGGCAGGGGAATGGGATGGGGAGGAGGAACTTAACGATTCATTCAACAGTATTAGTGATGTTTTGGTTCTTGGGTTGGGTTATGGGTTTATAGATGTTCATTTTCTTGTGCTTCATGATATACTGGTGTTACGTAGATTCATTGGTATGTTATACAAAGAAATCACAAAACCATATGTCATTAAAATTATACAGTGATTGAATGATAACAAGATGGAGACACCAACTCCTTCCACAAATTAGGCTGTGAATGTGGAGCAGAGAAATAGGCTAGTGGCTGGAGTGGCATGGGAGACCAAGGGAAGGTGTTTTTGTTTTTGTTTTTGTTTTTATGGGAAGGCTATAGCTTTCTGCGTGCTAATGCAGCAATCCCATAGAGAAAGGGAGAGGGGAAGACACCGGAGTGGGAGAGGAAAAGGAGAAGGAGAAAAGAAAGGGCATGAGATTTAGAGCACATGTGGAGGGGAAAAAGAAAACTCACCCAGTATCATGAAGGAAGGGAGAGAAGATGGGTGCTAAAACAGATAGGATTAGAGATTGGTGGTAGGGTTTCAAGTTGATGGAAGCTCCTGTTTTCTCAGTGATGCTTCAGACACAGTCAACAGCTCTAAGTGAGAGATACGGAGGCGAGGGCAGGAGCCCTGTCCTGTACCCGCATGTGAAGAATCTATCTTTTCTACCCACTCCTGAGGCCAGCCTTGGCCCTGACAACTGAAAAGGAGCACTTTGAGAGGCTGCTGGGCTCTTCTCAACCACTCCTGGGACTGCTATACTGAAACTGACCTGCTTTCGGGTCAGGGCTAACAGTCCATTCCTGAAACAGGAGAGGGCTCATAATTGCTGGATTGATTGTTCTGGTTTCCCCACAAGATCAAAGGCAAGACCTGATCTTTCCCTCCACATTGAAATGATGTAGCTGAGCCAAGGAACCTCCCAGTCTCTACTGCAGCCATCTGTGAAACAGATTTCCTCTCCCTCCTCCAACAGTAGAGTGGATACAGGCCCCTGTGTTACACTCATCAGGTCTTTGGACTTTTCCGAGTCTGCTTCCTCATCTGTCAAATGGGGTTACCAGGCCTCACGGGGTGGTTGTACTGTAAAATACCAAGTGCCACACAGGTACGGTGTAGGGACCAGCCCATAATTCCCACCCCATGCTACCTCATCTTCTGGCTGTTGCCTCTGCAAAAAGAAAAGGAGTGAGAAGCATGGCTGGTTTAGCAGACTGTGGCACAGCCATCCAGTTGCGGTTCCAGGTTCATTATAAATCAGTCGTGTTTGTTCCCCCTGCTTTCTCTTCCCTCTTGTGATGAAGTAACTCTTTACTGGGACAGCTTCCTGATTTTATTAAAAGTTATTTGTGATTCTGCTTGCTCAGCTGTTGATGGACAAACTAGTTTTATGGACTTCTGTAGAGAGGAGGAGAGGTTGTCGACGAGAATGGCAGAAATTTGCTTTACGTGTTGTCTTCCTCAGACCATGTCTTCTGCTCTGTAGATTTTCTCTCTTGGGAAAGTCTCAGTCACTCTGATGACTTCAAATATAACTACATTGATGACTCTCAAATCCTTGTCTTCAGTCTAGTCTTCTCTCCAATGCCACAGACACGTACAGACCCAACTGCATTCTAGACATCTTGTCTGATATGTCACAAACAATTCACTCTGTCCAAAACTTGAGCTTGTCATCTTCCTTTGCATACTTCCTCTGCCACCTGCATCCATATCTCAGGAAATTCAGCCACCATCCATGTAGTTACTCCTGCCAGAAGCACAATTATGTCTCACCCCTGCTCCTTTATCCCCCACCACCCACAGCCAGTCCATTACCAAGGCCTGCTAATTCTGCCACCTAAACATCTTTTGAATCACTTACTTCTCACCCTCCCCTTGTCTAGCCCAATCATCTCCTCACTATTTCTTTTTATTTTTTATTTTTTTTTTTGAGACGGAGTCTCACTCTGTCACCCAGGTTGGAGTACAGTGACACAATCCCAGCTCATTGCAACCTCTGCCTCCCAAGTTCGAGCAATTCTCCTGTCTCAGCCTCCCAAGTAGCTGGGATTACAGGTGTGTGCCATCACACCCAGCTAATTTTTTGTATTTTTAGTAGAGACGGGGTTTCACCATGTTGGCCAGGCTGGTCTTGAAATCCTGACCTCAAGTGATCTGCCCACCTCGGCCTCCCAAAGTGCTGGGATTACAGGTGTGAGCCACTGTGCTGGGCCCTCCCTGACTATTTCTAACCAGTCTCATTTACACTTGCACTTTTCCACCACTGTTCATTCTCTGTGTTGTAGCTATTTTAATCTCTCACTCTAATCAGACCTTCACTCCACTTTACCACTGGCAGGGGGAGCACTCTTTAAGGCTGTCAAAACCCCCAAAAAAACTTCCATATTCGTAAGGCAATTATCAGATCTCAGTGCCCAATTTATTTGACCTCCCTGCGGCATGTGACACAGTTGATCTCTTTCCTTTGAATACTTTCTTCACTTATTTCTAAGGCATCACTTCTTCTTGGTTCTGCTTCCTCCCTGGCTGCTCCTCTCTGCCTTCTTTGCTGGGTCTCCCTCATTTTCCCTACTACTTCTTCTATATGCTGAAGATTCCCAATGGTTAGCTTAGCCCAGTCCTAACTCTACAACTGCCTACCCAGCATCTCCACTTGAATATGTAATAGGTGTCTCAAATTCAACATGTCCAAAACTAAGCTCCAGATTTTATTCCCAAATTCGTTTCCCACTTAGTCTTCCCAATTTCGATTAAAGGGTACAACTAAACTCTAGGGTGGGGGGGGGGTGTTGTTTGTTTGTTTGATTTGAGACAGGGTGTTGCTCTGTTGCCCAGACTGGAGTGTAGTGGCATGATCTTGGCTCACTGCAACCTCAGACTCCTGGGCTCAAGTGGTCTCCTTTCTCAGCCTCCTGAGTAGCTGGGACTGTAGTTTAGTTGTTCAGGCCAAAACTCTTGGAATCCTCCCTGATGCTAGTTATCAATTAAACGGGAAATTCTGGCAGCTCTACCTTTAAAATATGTAGAAATGTGCTTCTCACCACCTTGGTCTCAATCATCATTATTTCTGGCCTGGATTACTTCAGGAGCCTCCTAACTTGCCTTTCTGCTTCTTCCTTTGCTCCTTGCACACCATTCCCCATACAGCATCCTGTTAACTGTTTTTTTTTTTTTTTTCTCTCTCTTGTTGCCCAGGCTGGAGTGCAATGGCGTGATCTTGGCTCACCACAACCTCCACCTCCCGGGTTCAAGCGATTCTCCTGCCTCAGCCTCCCGAGTAGCTGGGACTACAGGCACACGCCACAACACCCGACTAATTTTGTATTTTTAGTAGAAACGGCATTTCTCCATATTGGTCAGGCTGGTCTCAAACTCCTGACCTCAAGTGATCTGCCCACCTTGGCCTCCCAAAGTGCTGGGATTACAGACATGAGCCACCATGCCTGGCCCTGTTAACTTTTTAAGATGTTAAATCAGTCATCAACTCAATCATGTGACTTCTCTGCTCAGAACCCTTCAATAACTTCCCATCAATTAATAGGAGAACTAGAGCTAGGTCTGAGGACTGGCAGGCCAGAAAATAGGAAGGTAGTTTTGATCTCAGACTTGAAATTTACGTCTTTTAGCAAATGTGCAAAGACATAGTCCTGAGCTAGGTGCAGGAGAAGACAGGAGCTTCCCTCAAGGAGCTCACAGTTCCCCGGGGAGCCAGCCTTATATGTAAGTTACTATAACTCCTACCAACTGCCTGTCAAGCATGAGCTAGGACCATCATGCTGTGTACCCTGCCTTCAGGGAGCCTGCAGTTCTTGGAAAGGCACTGGCCTCCAAGCCACTCATTTCCTCAAATGACATTTGCCTATATTAGCACTGAAGTAAAACAAAGCAAAGGGAATGAGTATAGGAAAAGAAAGAGCCATGTGAGGTGGCTTGAGTTGAATTCAACAAAGATGAAGGAAAGGCTTTGCAGGTTGTGGATTTGAAAAGAAGAAACCTCAGAATCAGCAGAGCTTGGCAAGCAGGAGGTACAAGTGCTATGTGCGAGAGAGGCAGTCAGAAATGGGACGAGATGGGCCTGGACTGAAACAAGAAAAGATAGGAATTAGAAGCAAAGAACAAGAAGCAGCCTGTCCTCTGAGCCTTGGCCTCCCTGCCCTGCCCACATGGCACTTTACCATGAAGTGAGTCCTGTCTTGCTCTGTGCCTTCCTGCATTAAGCCCATGCTCTACCCACATCATGAATGGGCCCCTGGATTAACCACAGGCATCACGCCAGACACTGTTATTCATGAGGAGTGAGTGTGGGAGGCAGGAAGTATGAGACAAGGCCAGGTATGAGGGTACCCTTAAAACCTTGAGTTTTCCACCCCCTCCCACCCAGTGTTCTCACTTGTACTCAGCCAGACCACAGCTCTTCAGACATCACTAAGGATTGAGGTGTCAGCAAGCCTGTTTTTTTTGTCCTGGCTCTGCTTATGACTTTCTGAGGTCCTCAGCCACATGTCTAAACCAAGGGATATAATTTTTCTATCCTGGCATCTCTAATCCCAGCTACTTGGGAGGCTGAGGCATGAGAATCGCTTGAACCCTGAAGGCAGAGTTTGCAGTGAGTTGAGATCATGCCACTGCACTCCAGCCTGGGCAACAGCATGAAACTGTGTCTAAAAAAAATTATATCATTTTGTTTTCCTTCCATAGACCAGAAGCATCTGAAAGATGAATAGTCCTGGTAGAGAACCCCAGCTTTCCACAAAGTCACCAGATCAGATCAGTAGGGGGCCCGAGGGAACTTCCTGATCCTGGGTTTCTTTCTTCTCAGCCTGTGGTCCAGGCCTGATGGCTGAGCTGCCCCTCTTGGGGCAGAAAGTCCGGAAGTATTGCCTCATTTCTTTTAGCCACCAAGTCCCTAGCTTTCTGTAGAGCTGAAGAGGAGATCTAAAGGTCAAAGTGTCTCTGATAAAGGCCATATAGAGCTTTTAGAAGACGAGCAACTTGGCCAAGTGTGTTTAGAGGTCAGGAGAAACAGCCAAAATTGGCTGGCGCCCACCCTGACCTAGACTGCAAGTTGGCAGCACCTTTTAGGAAGGGGCTCATAGGTCTGCTGGGCAGATGCTAATCTCAGGTTGCCTGAGCCGCTCTGAGGCCAGAGTCCAGGAGGAGCCAGGAGCTCTTGTAAGAGTATAACTTTTAGCCCTTCCCTCTCAAAACCTGGACTTTTGAGCCCTCTCCCTGGTAGGGCTTGGATTCAAAAGATTGCGGGTCATTTTTGAACCAGGCCCTCTTTAAAAAAAACAAAAAAAGGTTGAGGAGTCTTGCCCTAGTCAGGCCACTTCATGGCATAGACTAAGGCCCAGGGTGAGGGAGTGATGTAGGCCCTGTAGAATGGGCTTGTCAGGGAGGGCTTCGTGGAAGGAGTGGGTGGCATCAGATAGGGGTGTGGTGTGGAGGGAGCATATCGGTGGTGAGAACCATATGACCAGACCTCTAATTTAGGCATGAAGGGTGAGCTCAGAGCAGGAGACCAGCCACGCGGCAGCACAGGCTGAGCAGGTCAGATTTGGGATTGGCCTTTCAGGACTGGGCCTCTAGTCTAAGTGCCTTGTCCTCACTTCCTCCCTGCTCCTACTTGTGGCTGCTGAGTTTGCAGCTCTTTTTAGCATCGAGGAAGTCGTAGTCCAGGCCAGACTCTGGGAGCCACCCTAGGGGAAGGCAGCCAGCCAAATGGGTAAAAGTTGAGCAAGGCAAGCAGCTATATTGAGCCCTCACTCAGTCTCTGATGCAGCAATCCATTGGAAAGGTCCACCTAAGACCCAGGCAGCTGTTTACTTTCAGTTTTCAGCTCCTGAGTCAATGTTTATGTCACTTAAAGGGGCTACTATGGAAATGAACAGAACTTTAGCTGTCATCTCAGACCAGAGGCTCACTGTTACTAGAGAAAGCAGTGGGGTGGGGAAAGCTTGCCTGGCCTAGCACTGCTTACCCCAGTACAGGAGATGCCATATCCCAGCTCTACTCAGGACTTTGGGGCCTAACCCTTTGCCTGGGATGGGGTCTGAGAACAACAAGGCTTCATTTTGCTCTTGGGTCTGCAGCTGGTATTGGCTCTAGCTCCATCTTAGCGTGTGTTTTGCAAGATGTTATACCTGACCAGAACGTTGGTCATATCTGAATTTTATTTGAGCCCAGCATAGACCTGCATAAGAAGACTAAACAGAAGTTCATAGCTCTACTTGACAGTGAAGCTAAGACCCAGAGAGACGCAGAGTGAGAAAGTGTCTTGGTCTTGAGTGAGTGGGACAGTTAGGCTGAGCCACAGACCAGTGTCCCTTCCACTACACTCCATTTCCTGTCCTCTGAGAAAGTCCCTTGGACACATGGAGGCAAGGGTAAGTGGGGGCACCTGTACCCACCAACCCCTGGGAGCACGTGGCCTGTTCAGAGGGATTGGGATTCTTCTGGGGGCTGGAGTAGAGAGAACCTAGAACACAGTGGCTGGGATCAGATCACGTTCCAGGCCAAAGAAGAGGGCCAGGCCCTCCTGAGAGAGCTTTTGGAGAAGAGGCTGAATCACAGGGAACAGACCAGAGAAGGAGCCAAGGGCCAGGATAAGCCCATGGTTTATAGAGCACCGCCTCTTGCATTATCTGCTCATTCTGATCCCATTTTCAGACCCATGAACCAAGGCCCAAAGAGAAAGTGGGTTGCCTGGCACCACTTGTCTAAGAAGTGGTAGAGGCAGGACTAGAACCAGCTCCTCATGCAGGGTTAGCCACTCAATTTGAAGAGCCCCAGGAAGCCCCACATTTTCTTTCCAAACCACTCCTTACTCCTTCCATGTGCTCTATTTTCTCCCCAGCAAAGTCTGATCTTTAGCACTGAAGGCTCTTTTAAGACACATCTATTACCAAAGAGGCCTGTCATGTTCATGGCCTGGGTGTACAGGTACTCAGAAAGGAGCAGATCCCATGTATGGATGGGGGAGGATTTAATGGGGTGGCCTGAGAGCCCCTGGCCTGCTGCTGTGGTTGACACCCGGCCCACAGGAAAGCCCATTCTGTCCTTCAGCCTAGTATAGTCGTCACACACGCCATCCCGTTTCCCTGGGAAGGCCCTTACAGATCAGCTCACTGAAGTCCAAGAAAAATAAGGTCAAATTCCCCCCAGACATTCTGGAACTTCCCTCGGCCAGCATCAGCCCTTCCTTCTATTAATAGGTTTGTCCTAGACTGCTCTCCATACCTGCAGCTCAGCCTGTCCCACCCCCACCACTAGCAAGAAAATTCCTTCCCCACACCTTTGTTCAAGCTGCACCTCCACGCAGCATACCCTCTCTTCATCTTCTGTTCACATTCCACCTTCATGTTTAAGTCCTCGCTCCAGGGACTTCACCCCCTGTATGACACCCACTGTCTAGGCTCCAAGGCACCTGCAGCCCCTCCCAGCTGTGGCGATCCTGCTCCCATGTGCATTCCTCCTGTCTCCCCAGGAAGGTTGGTGCCTCCCACAAAGCACATGCTATGCTGACAACTTTGTTGTGCCCCCAGGCCTCCAGCCAGAAGTGTGGGAATATTTAGAGGAATGGATAATACATTTGGGAGTATCCCTGCTCTGGCCAATTTCACCTCTGGCCAGCCCCAGCAGGGTTGTGTGTTAGGGTAGCCGTCCTGATGAAGGAAGGAATCCTCACTTACTAGTCAAGATGGTTTTGAAACCCTGTTGAGGTCAACAAAAGCAAAATGCTGCTGAGTGTGTGCTCTCTGTCCTTCCACACCCGGCCCTGCCCTGTACACAGAGCCAAGCCCTGACTTTGTCCTGGTCCTGGGCCTGGGCCATGCAGATAAGGCCCCCTAGGTCATTGGGTCAGGGTATCAGTGCTGGAAGGTTGGTGCCACACACGATTCAGCTCCAGGGCAGATATGGCCCAGCCAGTAGGTGCAGGTCTGTGCTCATGCTGTTTTCTCTAATGAAAGACCTCACCCACCACCCAGCTTCTGTTGAAACCCTGCCCATCTTGGAGCCCACCTCAATGTAAAGCCTCCCCAGACTTTCCTAGCTGTTACTAATTGCCGTTTTCTCAGTCCTCCCAAGCTCTAAGCCTCATCTCTATGATTGTTGGGTAGCTAGTTGTCTTGTCTCCTTTCTAGCTGAGCAGCCCTATGACAACAGGAACCATGTCAGCCTGTTGTCCATAAAAGTTGATCAAGTTGAGTAGATCTTAGGCTCCGAAAAGTTTGGTGAATCACCAACAGAGGTGTTTTGTTTTGTTTTGAGACAGGGTCTTCTTCTGTCTCCCAGGTTGGAGTGCAGTGGCATAATCACGGTTTACTGCGGCCTTGAATTCTTGGGCTCAAGTGATTCTCTCACCACAGCCTCCCGAGTAGCTGGGACCATAAGTGAGCACTATCACACCTGGTTTTGTTTTTTTTTTAGAGACAGAGTTTCCCTATGTTGACCAAGCTGGTCACAGACTCCTAGACTCATGTGATCCTCCTGCCTTGGCCTCCCAAAGTGCTGGGGTTACAGGCATGAGCTACCATGCCCAGCCCAACAGAGGTCTTTTTATGGTCATTTCTGAACTGAAGTAGTTGGCTCTTCCAGCCGTGGAGAACAAGACTCATTCTAAGGCTCTCTAAAACAGAGAAGACATCTCTTCTAGAAGATGGGGAAACAAATGCCTTGTTTGAGGATTTGAGAGAGAATACCATGCTCTTAGGCCTGTTTTCCCAACTGGCTCATGAAACAGGCATCTCCCTACTTCCCCTTCAGAGTAGCAGAGGAAGAAATGGAAAGTAAAATACAGCTGATGACCCAGAAAATCTACCTGCAGTACAGCCAGGGGACAGGAATGGGGCTTGTGTCACCCTGCATCTCAGATAGCTCAGGACACAGCCATCTTGGGTCTCGGGAGTAGAGAAAGATATACACAAGCTTAAAGTGCTACAGAGATCCTGAGAGAGTTTGACTTAACTGAAGACCTGGCATATGGTAGGCCGACAACCACTGGTTCTAGAATGAATGAGAAGCTTGCTACAAGAGTCTCCTCCCCACCCAATTTAAACCTATGGTTACCCTGGCCTTGTCCCACCCACACTGTGTCTAGCAGCTCCCAAGCTCCTGTTTTGGACCTGGCCCCACTGGACTCCCAAGCCTCAGACCCAGTCCATTTGCTACAGGAGCACCCAGTCTGGAAGAGGGAGAGCAACAGGCAGAGGCTGGCCCACTGGCCTCCCCTGGCCTGAGGCATCATGGAGTGCAGGTATTTCCTATATTTTGGAAGGAAGAACTGCAAACACTAGCCAAAGGTGGATTTCATTCTTCCCTTTTAGGCTAGGCCTGCTTAGAAGGTAGGGAGATATATCTTCTAGTCTCTGCTGTGCAGCCCAGCCCTAGCACCACTTTGCTGTTGGTTGTAAGGAAAGGCTGCATGTGAGCTCACAGCACTGAGAACTTTCCAGATTGTAGACATTCCCTTGCACTTAGAATTCTAGATTGGCAGGGACCCTCGAGGTTTCCCATCCACACTTCTAGTTCATGGGTGGGAAACACATCCAGCAGTAGAGCAGGGATGCCTGACTCCACTCCCCTTATCTCATTCTAGTGATTCTAATTCTTTTTTTTTTTTAATTGCATTTTAGGTTTTGGGGTGCATGTGAATAACATGCAAGATTGTTGCATAGGTACACACATGGCAGTGTGATTTGCTGCCTTCCTCCCCATCACCTATATCTGGCATTTCTCCCCATGCTATCTCTCCCCAACTCCCCACCCCCCGCTGTCCCTCCCCTGTTTCCCCCCGACAGACCCCAGTGTGTGATGCTCTCCTCCCTGTGTCCATGTGTTCTCATTGTTCAACACCCGCCTATGAGTGAGAACATGCGGCGTTTGATTTTCTGTTCTTGTGTCAGTTTGCTGAGAATGCCGGTTTCCAGGTTCATCCATGTGCCTACAAAGGACACGAAC
>CAUYNB010041451.1:0-59236 GCA_963574225.1 Lagothrix lagotricha | reverse complement strand
AAACATTAGACTGGTTTGGTGGTGTGGACCTGTAATCCCATCTACCCAGGCTGAGGCAGGAGAATCGCTGGAAACTCGTAGGAAGAGGCTGCAGTGAGACAAGATCAAGCCACTGCACTCCAGCCTGGGATACAGAGCGAGACTCCTTCTCAAAAAAAAAAAAGGATCAAAAAAAAAAGAAAAAAAAAGAAAACAAAAATATAGGCCAGACTCGGTGGCTCAAGCCTGTAATCCCAGCACCTTGGGAGGCTGAGGTGGCCAGATCACGAGGTCAGGAATACATAACCAGCCTGGCCAACATGGTGAAACCCCATCTTTACTAAAACTACCAAAAAATTAGCTGGGCATGGTGGCGGGTGCCTGTAATTCCAGCTACTTGGGAGGCTGAGGCAGAGAACTGCTTGAAGGTTACAGTGAGGCGGAGTTTGCAGTGAGCCAAGATTGAGGCACTGTACTCAAGCCTGGGCAACAAAGCGAGACTCTGTCTCAAAAAAAAAAAAAAAAAAAAAAAGTGCTGAGTGTGACGGCACACAGCTGTGGTCCCAGCTACTCAGGAGGCTGAGGTGGGAGGATTGCTTGAGCCCAGGAGGTTGAGGCTGCAGTGACCCATGATTGCGCCACTGCACTCAAGCTTGGGCGACAGAGCAAGACTCTGTCTAAAAAATAAAAAAAATCCACCCACCTCGGCCTCCCTAAGTGCTGGGATTACAGCTGTGGTGCTTTACGGCTGTAATTCCAGCATTTAGGGAGGCTAAGGTGGGTGGATCACCCAGCCAGGCATGGTGGTGCACGCCTGTAATCCCAGCTACTGGGGAGGCTGAGGCAGGGAATTGCTTGAACCCAGGAGGCGGAGGTTGCAGTGAGTCGAGATTGCGCCACTGCACTTCAGGCTGAGTGACAGAGCGAGACTCCGTCTCAAAAAAAAAAAAGGGGCAGAAAAAAAAATAAAACCCTGTAGAAATGTATTGTCTCACAGTTTAGAGTTCAGAAATCCGGAATCAAGGTGTGGATAGGGCCGGTTATTTCTGGAGGCTCTGAAAGAGAATCCGTCCCAGGCCTCGCTCCGGCATCTGCTGGCTTCAGCCGTCCTTGGCAAGTCCTTGGCTTGTGCCCATATATTCCAGTCTCTGCCTTCTTCACCACATGGCCCCGGGCTCCAAATTCCCTGGTCTTTGTTTTTTTAATTTTTATTTTATTTATTTTTGAGACGAAGTTTTGCTCTTGTTGCCCAGGCTGGAGTGCAGTGGCATGATCTCAGCTCACTGCAACCTCAAAGTCCCCGGTTCAAGTGATTCTCATGCCTCAGGCTCCCGAGTAGCTGAGATTACAGGACCACCTAATTTTTGTATTTTTAGTAGAGATGCGGTTTCACCATGTTGCCCAGGCTGGTCTCGAACTCCTGACCTCAGGTGATCCACCTGCCTTGGCCTCCCAAAGTGCTGGGATTACAGGCGTGAGCCACCGCACCCAGCCCTCTTTCACTTTCTTATAGTGTCATTTGAAGAATAGAGTTAGTAATTATAATGGAACTGTGGTAGGCAGAATTCTCTCGACCCTCACCCTTTTATGATGCCCCCCCTGAAAAGTGTACAGAACCTGTGAATATAGCAGGATATCGCTTCTGTGATCATGTGGCATATATGGCAAAAGGAATTTTGCAGGAGTAACTAGGATTCCTAATTGGTTGCATATGAGTTCATCAAGAGGGAGATTATCTAGCTGGGCTCAGCGCCATCACATGGTCCCTTCAATCTGGGGTCTAGAGACCGGGGACAGGAAACTTCAGAGAGTTTCAAAGTGCAGGAAAAACTGGGCAAGCAAATCTGGCTGGCTTTTATTTATTTATTTTGAGACAGGGTCTTGCTCTGTCACCCAGGCTGGCATGCACTGGTTCAATCTCCACTCACTGCAACCTCTGCCTCTCGGGTTCAAGCAATTCTCGTGCCTCAGGCTCCCAGGTAGCTGGGACTACAGGCACGCGCCATGGTGCCCAGGTGATTTTTGTATTTTCTTTAATAGAGACAGGATTTTGCCATGCTGGCTAGACTGGTCTTGAACCCCCCCTTTTTTTTTTTTGGTCTTGAACTCGGGACCTCAAGCGATCCGCCCACCTTGGCCTCCCAAAGCGCTGGGATTACAGGCGATGAGTGAGTCACTGTGCCTGGCCAAGCCTGGCTTTGAAGATGGAGGAGGCTGCATGGCAGTACAGATGGCTTACAGGAACCGAGACCCCAGGACCTCCATCCTACAACCAGAGGAAGCTAAATCTGCTGCAAGCATGTAAAAGTGAGAGTGGACTCAGGGCTCCAGGTGGGAACACAGCCCTGCCCGCACCTTGATTGAAGCTGGCAAGACCCCAAGCGGAAAGCCCAGCACACCACGCCCAGCTCTCTGCCCTGCAGATCCATGAGCTAACAGATGGTTTTGAGCTGCTACATTTGAGGATTGTATTTGTTTGCTGTTGCTGCATAACCAAAACTTCGGAAAACTCTCTGAAGTTTCCTGTCCCCGGTCTCTAGACTCCAGATTGAAGGGACCATGTGATGATGCTGAGCCCAGCTAGATAATCTCCCTCTTGATGAACTCATATGCTACCAATTAGGAATCCTAGTTACTCCTGCAAAATTCCTTTTGCCATATATCCATCAGCACTTTTCTGTATTTATTTCACTTTTTATGATGAGCTTAAAAAATCATTCTCATGATAGATATTTTCTTCTAAAATTTTTACAGTTTTAATTTTTCACATTTAAGTACTTAAAATCAAATTTTTTTCTATGGTATGAAGTGGAGCCCTGACTCCCTTTTTCCCCCAAAGGATAACAATTTTCCTGGTACTTCTGGGAGCCCATCATTTCTTCACAGATCTGCAACTTCAATTCAGTCATGAATCAAATTTCTATGTAAAGGAGAGCTGGCTTCTGGCCTCTTTACTTTATGTCATTGTTTAATTTGTTTATCACTGTGTAACTGTGTGAACCAGACTGTCTTAATTACTACAGCCCTCTAGTTATCTGCTAGATGTCTGGTAAAGTAACTTATCTATCTTGTTCTTTAAGAGTAGCTTGGCGTTTGACTCTTTCAAATAAGATTTAAAATAGATGATCAAATTTCATAAGAAAACCTGTTAGAGCCAGGCGTGGTGGCTCACACCTGTAATCCCCAGCACTTTGGGAGGCCAAGGTGGGTGGATCACAAGGTCAGGAGTTTGAGACCGGCCTGGCTAACATGGTGAAACCCCGTCTCTACTAAAAATACAAAAATTAGTCAGGAATGGTGACACCTGCCTGTAATCCCAGACCCTCAGGAGGCGGAAACAGTAGAATCACTTGAACCTAGGAGGCAGAGGTTGCAGGGAGCAGAGATCGCACCACTGCACTCCAGCCTGGGCAACAGAGGAAGACTCTGTCTCAAAAAAAAAAAAAAGTTAAACACGGAATTCCTATTTGACTCAACAATTACATTTATCAGGGTAGACCCAAAGCAGATGAAAACATATGTCTACACAAAAACTTGTACACAAATGTTCATAGCAGCATTATTCACAATAGCCAGAAAGTGCAAACAACTCAAATGTCCATCCACTGGTAAATTAAATGTAGTACATCCATACAACGGAATATTGTTCAGCAATAAAAAGGAATGAAGTACTGATACATGCTATGACATGGATAAATCTTAAAAATCTTATGCTAAGTGGAAGACATTCATCAAAGAACGTGTAGTGTATTCAATTGGTATGAAATGCCCAGAATGGGCAAACTCGCAAGACAGAAAGTAAATGAGTAATTGCTTAGGGCTGAGGGCACTGAGCGGAAATGGGGAGGAACTGCTAAAAGGTGTGGGGCTGCCTTTTGGAGTGATGAAAATGGTTGCACAACTCTGTAAATACACTCAAAAACATCTGATTGTACATTTCACGGTGTTTGAATCATCTGTCAATAAAGCTGTTTTTTTAGGAAGAGAAGGTTCTCCTTCCTGCTTTCCTTTCCTTCTCCATACCTGGCTGGAAGGCAGATGTGATGACCAGAGTTAACGTGGCTGTCTGGAACTACTGAGATGGAAAACGCACACGAGGATGATTGTAGAGAGCCACGGTAGCCCACCCCCTCTGGGGGGCGGTCAGCAGCGAGGCTGCTGTGAACTTTGGGTGAATTCCAAGACAAGGGAAACCATAATAGGGGAACGTGTATGTCTCAGAGAAGAGCAGCTGGACCTGGCGAAAGGTTACCAGCTTTCTCTGACCTTGCTGCAAGACAGTTGATGGCTGAGGTATGTTAATTGAAGTATGAGAGTGATAACCACAGGCTGTTTGTTCTGGGTAACTAACCCTCCCTCTGCTATGCGCTTTGCGAACATATAAAGTACTTTGAGGCAGGGTGGGGCCAGAGAAAACTGATACCTTCACTTTCCTGGACCGCCTGGACCCGCTTTTTTCTGTCTGTCTTTGTGTTTTTCTTCCTCCCCACCGTTCCCTCTTAGGTCTTTGAACCCTTGTGCAGCGCGGGACGCAGTGCACGCCAGAGATGACAGAGCAAAAATATGCAAAGGCCTGAGTTCCTGACATCGCCAGGATCTGCCCTGGGCCTGTCTTCCACGCATCATATGGCAGACAAACCAACTTCTGAGTAGCTCAAACCTCTGTAATTTTAGCCATCTTTGTTACAGCAGCCTAACTGGAGTCTGAACTTACACACTGCTTATAGGTGGTTCCTAGTTAAACAAATGAATACAGATACCCGTGGTGGTGTTGTTTTCCGACAGGGTCCTTCTGTGTCGCCCAGGCGGGAGCACTGTGGTGCAATCACAGTTCACTGCAGCCTTAACCTCCAGGGCTCAAGCGACGCTCCCACGTCAGCAGGGTGTGCAGTCTTCATCACCTGCCACAGTTTGATGCCAAGGTCATCATACAGATAAGAAGACTTACCTTCCTCTATCAACAGAATTCCAGAAAAAAAAATCCATGTTTCCAGGCCAAAAACTGGACCCTGCTAAAAAACATCTTGGTAAGCAAAGAAGCCCATGAGCCTGAGGTAATCCGGGGTCTGGGCTTCTCAAAGTGTGGAGCACTGAATCTGAGTCTTTGTATCTGAGTCACAACAAAATGTGACCTTGAAGCAAATGCGTATTACCGGGCCATCCTCCAGACCTTGGATCAGCCTTCGTAGACTTGGGACCCAGGATGTGCAATTTGAAAACTTAAAACAACCACAACAAGCCCAAGTCTGCCAGTCCTGGATCCTGACTGCTAGAGCCAGGCAGCTAGTGTGTGTGTGTGTGTGTGTGTGTGTGTGTGTGTGTGTGTGAATATGTATGTGTATGTGTGTGTGTGTGTGTGAATATGTATGTGTATGTGTGTGTGTGTGTGTGTGTGAATATGTATGTGTATGTGTGTGTGTGTGTGAATATGTATGTGTATGTGTGTGTGTGTGTGTGTGTCTGTGAATATGTATGTGTATGTGTGTGTGTGTGTGTGTCTGTGAATATGTATGTGTATGTGTGTGTGTGTGTGTGTGTGAATATGTATGTGTATGTATGTGTGTCTGTGTGTGTCTGTGAATATGTATGTGTATGTATGTGTGTGTGTGTGTGTGTCTGTGAATATGTATGTGTATGTGTGTGTGTGTGTGTCTGTGTGTCTGTGAATATGTATGTGTATGTGTGTGTGTGTGTGTGTGTCTGTGAATATGTATGTGTATGTGTGTGTGTGTGTGTCTGTGAATATGTATGTGTATGTATGTGTGTCTGTGTGTGTGTGTGAATATGTATGTGTATGTATGTGTGTCTGTGTGTGTGTGTGAATATGTATGTGTGTATGTATGTATGTGTGTCTATGTGCAAGTATGTGTATGTATGTGTGTGTGCATGTGTTCTTAACATGATGAAGTGTTTAAAAATAGAGCCCTTGGGGGCTGGGTTTGGTGGCTCACACCTGTAATCCCAGCACTTTGGGAGGCTGAGGCGGGTGGATCACAAGCTCAGGAGTTCAAGATCAGCCCAGTCATCATAGTGAAACCCTATCTCTACTAAAAATACAAAAATTAGCCAGGTGTGGTGGCACACGCCTGTAATCCCAGCTTCTCAGGAGGCTGAGGCAGGAGAATCACTTGAACCCAGGAGGCAGAGGTTGCAGTGAGCGGAGACTGCCATTGCACCCTAGCCTGGGTGACAGAGTGAGACTGTGTCTCAAAAAAAAAAAAAAATAAAGCCCTCGGAATTGACAGATCTAGCTTCTTATTCCACCTTTGAAATTTACTAGTAGTTTACATTCCATTCTGAGCCTCAGTTTCCTTATCTGTAAAAGTTTTAATAATTACTACCTCATGAAATTTCTGGTACTATTAATGAGATGAAAGAGGCAAAATGTGTAAAGTATGTAGCTCTGAGGCTGGCACGTAGGAAACACTCTCTCAGTGACAGCTGCTGCTGCTATTTTATGATGAGTACATCACAATGACAATTCAAGTCACCTGCATGAGCTCCGTCTATGTATGTCCCTTCACCCCAAAATCTTCTTTTTTTCCTCTCTTGTTGCCCAGGCTGGAGTGCAATGGCCCAATCTCAGCTCACTGCAACCTCCACCTACCAGGTTCAAGCAATTCTCCTGCCTCGGCCTCCCAAGTAGCTGGGATTACAGGTATACGCCACCATGCCCAGCTAATTTTTTGTATTTAGGAGAGACGGGGTTTCACCATGTTGGTCAGGCTGGTCTCCACCTCCAGACCTCAGGTGATCCACCCACCTCAGCCTCCCAAAGTGCTGGGATTACAGGTGTGAGCCACTGCTCCTGGTCCCCAAATTTCCTTTACCCCCAAAGGGTCTCCACTCACACGCTTGCTTTCCCTCTCAGAGGCAGACCTGCCCCTCCACTTCTCAGAATCCACCCCTCCACATAACCACTGCACATCCTGTTCTATTTCCTGCCCTTCGATAGAGAGCCTTTCTTTATTAATCTTTAGCTTATCACGCATTTTCTCCTGTATTTTCAATCTTTCACTTTTTGCTAGTTCTGCTCCCTTAGTCCATAAAAACATGCTCAGTGTCCCCATCCTAAAATGCCTATCTCTGAACCTGCTGCACACTGGGTCAACCCATCTTTTCCACCTTCATACCCAACTTCACCAAAGAACACTCTCCGTTTGCTGCGGCCGCCTCTGCTTCACCTCGCTGGCTCCTGAGCACTGCAGTCCTCCAGTGGTCAGCCCTAACTTTTTCTCTCCTTCCTCGGCCATTTCTGTTATTTCCACTTTTCTCAGCAAGCACATCAATGCAGGTGGCTGTCAAAACTGTACCGAGGGTCTGGTCTTCTCTGCCCAAGCTGACGCTCCCAGGCTAGCAAAACATTTCCAACCTGCCAGTTGGTCAAATCCACATCTGACCATCCCTCCAGCACCGCAAACTGCGCTTCCCACAGCTCATTTCCTGCCTCTATGTCAATATCTCCTCCTGCCTCACCACTATTTTCTGTACCACGTTCTGCATCTGAGACCTAAAGCGCCACAAGCAACACTGACTCCACCCTTCCCGCCCTCGTGCCTAATTCTCCCCCTAATGTGGGGAGTGTCCCAAAAGGTCTTGATGCATTTTAAGCTTGAATAGTTAAAAATGCTACAAATGGCCGGGCGTGGTGGCTCACGCCTGTAATCCCAGCACTTTGGGAGGCCGAGGTAGGTGGATCACGAGGTCAGGAGACCGAGACCAACCTGGCCAACATGGTGAAACCCTGTCTCAATTTATCTTAAAAAAAACAAAAACAAAAACAAAACAAACAAACAAAAGATAATGCTACAAATTTACCAAAAAATCCGGCATTTGGCTGGGCATGGTGGCTGACGCCTGTAATCCCAGCACTTTGAGAGGCCGAGGTGGGGAGGATCACCTGAGGTCAGGAGTTCGAGACCAGCCTGACCAACTGGGAGAAACCCTGTCTCCATTATTTAAAAAAAAAATTTAAGAAAAAAACAATCCAGCATTTATATGTTTATTTTATTTTCTGCTTACTATTTTTATGAATTATTCATAATAATTTTTAAATTTATTTGTTGTATTAATCCCTCTTACTGGAGAATAAAACAAAAAGTCTTTTTTTTTAAGTTTGATTCACAGGGTACATGTGCAGGTTTGTTACATAAATATACTGCATGATTCTGAGGTTTGGGGTAAGAATATTCTCATCACCCAGACAGGTCTTTTAAAATCACTCAGTTAGACCACGTAAATAAATATATGAAGCAAGCCTCCCTTACAGATGGTATACATAAGTGACCAAATTCTAAAATTTTGGGAATTCTAGACAGAGAAGAAATGCGCAAAGATGCAGAAAACCTATTTAATAAAATACTAAGAAGGTCTCAAGTCTTGCCAGAGATATAGATCCAGATACATGAAGCTCAAAGATCCCCAAATAGATAAGAACCCGAAAAGGTCTTCTTCAAGGTACATTATAGTGAAACTGCTGAAAGGCAGAGAGAAAATTCAAATAACAGCAACAAGAAAGCACCAAGTCACTTATGAGGGAATCTCCTTCACACTGACAGTGGATTTCTCGGCAGAAACGTTACAGGCCAGGAGAAAATAGAATGCAAAAAAAGACAAAAACGGCAGCAACAACAACAACTGCCTGCCAGCCCAGAATACTACGTTCAGCAAACTATCATTCAAAAATGAAGGTGCTCCGCTCAGTGGCTCACATCTGCAGTTCCCCCACTCAGGAGGCTGAGGTGGGGGAATCATTTGATTCCAGGAGTTCAAGGCTGCAGTGAGCTATGACCATGCCTGGGTGACAGAGTGAGACCCTATTTCTTTAAAACAAAATGAAGAAGAAGAAATCTTTACCAGAAAAGCAAACACTGAGAACATTCGTTGCCCTGTCACTGGCCCTACAAAAAAACGCTTAAGGAAGTCCTACACGGTGAAGCAAAAGAACATCTGCCCCAGTGAAAACACACGAGAGTGTAACACTCCGTGATAGAGCAGACACAAATGAGAAAGAGAAAGGATTCAATTGTCACCACTAAAGAAAACCACCAAACGGCACCAGTAAGTGGTGAGAGAGAGAAACGACAAAGGATATACAAAACAACCAGAAAACAACGGACAAAATGACAGAAGGAAGTCCTCCCCTCTCAACTCTAACCTTGAATATAAATGGGTGAAATTACCCATCTGAAAGATACAGACTGGCGTAACGGATAAAGCATGACACAACGATATTTTGGCTACGAGAAACTCACTTCGCTTGCCAAGACACTTAGAGACGGAATGTAAAGAGACAGAAAAAGATAATACCACATGAACGGATATCAGAAATAATCAGGAGTAGCTATACTTATACCAGAGAAAACAGACTTTAAATCAGAAACTCTAAAAAGACACAAAGTAGGTCATTATATAATGATCAAGGGATTAATTCAGCAATAGAATAAAGCAATTCTCTCTCTACATATATATGCAATTGTAATATTGGGGCTCAGGGTGCCCTCAGCTCCCCTGAGAGGACCCTTCTCCAGGTTCTTGGCCTCCTGCCCTCTCAAGAATGAGAGAGGGGACCACGGCACAGTGCACAGTAAATGCCAGACTCAAAAGTGTTTGTAGAAAGTGATTTATTTAGAGAGAGAGAGAGAGAGGGACAGGAGGAGAGAGAAAGAAACAGCTCACTCTCACGCTGAGTGAGAGAATCCAGGAAGATGGAATCCAGGAGAGGAAAGCAGCTTCCACTCTGAGCGGAAGGGAATAGAGAGAGATGGAGTTTAGGAGGGGAAGACAGGCTTCCACGAGAGACTGTGGAAGGGGACCCCAGAGGGAAATCCAGGAGAGAGAAAGGTGGCTTCCCCGAGAGTGTTCGCGGAAGGGGACCCAAACATGGAGTCCGAAGGGGTGTGGAGGAAGGGGACTTTTAACCTGGGAGGAATCCCCATCTTCTCCAAGACCCCTGGCCAGTGAAAGGAGTTTCAAAAAACAACAAAAAAAAACCTGTAGAAATGTATTGTCTCATGTTTCTAGAGGCCAGAAGTCCGGAATCAAGGTGTGGACAGGGCCGGTTACTTCTGGAGGCTCTGAAAGAGAATCCGTCCCAGGCCTCGCTCCGGCATCTGCTGGCTTCAGCCGTCCTGGGCAAGTCCTTGGCTTGTGCCCATATATTCCCGTCTCTGCCTTCTTCACCACATGGCCCCGGGCTCCAAATTACCTGGTCTTTGTTTTTATTTATTTATTTATTTATTTTTGAGATGAAGTTTTGCTCTTGTCGCCCAGGCTGGAGTGCAGTGGCATGATCTCGGCTCACCGCACCCTCCGAGTCCTCAGAGAACCACTTGAAGTGATTCTCATGCCTCAGGCTCCCAAGTAGCTGGGATTATAGGCATATATATATATATATATATATATATTTTTTTTTTTAAACAGAGTCTCGCTTCTGTCACGAGGCTGGAGTGCAGTGGTGCGATCTTGGCTCACTACAACCTCCACCACGCCTGGGTAATTTTTTGTATTTTTAGTAGAGACAGGGTTTCACCATGTTGGCCAGGCTGGTCTTGAATTCCTGACCTCCTGATCCACCCGCCTCGACCTCTCAAAGTGCTGGGATTACAGGCGTGAGCCACCATGCCTGGCCCTAGTTTTTTGTTTTTCTGCTTTTTGTTGTTGTTGTTGTTGAGACAGGGTCTCGCTCTGTCACCCAGGCTGGCGTGCAGTGGCACGACCTCAGCTCACTGCAACCTCTACCTCCTGGGCTCAAGCAATCCTCCCATTTCAGCTTCCCTAGTAGCTGGGACTACGGGTGTGTACCACCATACCTGGCTGATTTTTTGGACTTTTTTAGGTATGGGGTTTCGCCACGCTGCTCAGGTTGATCTTGAACTCCTTGGCTCAAGTGATCATCCTGCCTTGGCCTCCCAGAGTGCTGGGATTACAGGTGTGCACCATCATGTCCAGCCTTTTTGGCTGCTGTAAGCCACTTAGTTTGTAGAGCTAGGTTACATCAGCCTTAGAAATTTCATGTCCTAGATTTCCTTCTATAGGCCCCTCCTAGAATGTACATTTTCTTCACATACTTAATCCCAACCTTCATCTTTCAAAATTGGATGTTAATCTTATGTCCACACACTGTTCTGCTGAAGTCATTACATCCTATCAGTAAGCCCAGCCCATCAAGAGTGGAAACAAATATTGGGATTATCTTTAATGTAATAGTCAATGTGTTCTTAGGGACGCCTCAGCCACCACAGGAACTGTTTACCTGCCCTTAGAAAATCCCATCCCTGGCCAGGCGCGGTGGCTCATGCCTGTAATCCCAGCACCTTGGGAGGTCAAGGCAGGCAGATCACTTGAGGTCAGGAGTTTGAGACCAGCCTGGCCAACATGCTGAAACCCCGTCTCTACTAAAAATACAAAAAATTAGCGTCCTGCGCCTGTAGTCCCAGCTACTCGGGAGGCTGAGTCGGGAGAATTGCTTGAACCAGGAGGCGAAGTTTGCCGTGAGCCAAGATCGTGCCAATTATCTCCAGCCTGGGCAAAAGAGTGAGACTCTATCTTAAAAAAAAAAAAAAAAAAAAAGCATTGCTCTTTGGCAGGTGTGGTGACTTATGGCCTGGGATCCAGTGCTTTCGGAGGCCAAGGCAGGAGGAACCCTGCAGGCTACGAGTTCAAGACCAGCACCGACAACATAGTAAAGCCCCATCTCTACAAAAAAAAAAGTGTTTATTTTTTGTTTTGTTTTGTTTTTTTGTTTTTTTAAATGAGCTGGGTGTGCCACATGTGCCCGTAGTCCCAGCTACTCAGGAGGCAGGGAGGGGGATGGTTTCAGAATGATTCAAGCGCATTCCATTTACTGTGTACTTTATTACTATTTATTACATTGTCACAATATACCTGACCAGAATGTAGATTCAGTGGGAGCCTCTAGCTTTATTTTCTGCAATTAGATAATCCCATCTGGGGTGATGGGAGACAGTAACAGATCATTAAGCATTAGATTCTCTCTCTTTTTTTTTTTTTTTTAATTTGAGACAATTTCCCTCTGTCACCCAGGCTGGAGCGCGGTGGCGTGATCTCAGCTCACTGCAACCTCTGCCTCCCGGGTTCAAGCGATTTTCTCCCGCCTCAGTCTCCTGAGTAGCATGGGTGCACCACCATGCCCGGCTAATTTTTGTATTTTTAGTAGAGACGGAGTTTCGCCATGTTGGCCAGGCTGGTTTTGAATCCCGGACCTCAGGTGTTCTGCCTGGCTCAGCCTCCCAAAGTGCTGGGATTACAGGCTTGAGCCACCGCACCCGGCCTTTTTTTTTTTTTTTTTTTTAAGACGGGGTTTCACCATGTTGGTCAGGCTGGTCTTGAACTCCCGCCTCAGGTGATCTGCCCGCCTTGGCCTCCAAAGTGCTTGGATTACAGGCGTGAGCCACCACGCCTGGCCGCTTTTTCCTACTTCTAAAGTTGTTTTTTTTATTTTTTTGAGAAAGAGTTTCACTCTTGTTGCCCAGGCTGGAGTGTAATGGCGTGATATCTGCTCACTGCAACCTCTGCCTCCCAGGTTCAAGCAATTCTTCTGCCTCAGCTTTCCAAGTAGCTGGGGTTACAGGTGTGCGCCACTGTACCCAGCTAATTTTTGTATTATTTGTAGAAATGGGGTTTCACCATGTTGGCCAGGCCGGTCTCAAACTCCTGACCTCAGGTGATCCACCTGCCTCGGCCTCCCAAAGTGCTGGGATTACAGGCACGCACCACCACGCCCAACTAGTTCTTTTTGTATTTTTGTTTCCTCCGTGTTGGCCAGGCTGGTCTCGAACTTCTGATCTCTGGTGATCCACCTGCCTCAGACTCCCAAACTGCTGGGATTACAGGCATGAACCACCACACCCGGCTGCCTCCATCCTTTTTATGAGAAAGCTGGAGAGTCTTGAGTCTATGACCCAACACCATGAGCCCTGCCCATGCTCTAACCCCAGAACTCTCCGCCCGGAGTCTCAGAGTTGGAGACAAAACCACAGGTCCAGCCTTCTGCAGCCTCTTCTCTGCCCCAGCTGTGAGCTCCAACCTGGCCAGAGGGCATGGGGCACCTGCAGGCATCTTGTCTCAAAAAAAAAAAAAAAAAAAATGTTTGGGCATTGAATTCAGCAAACACCTTTCCGTGCAGTATGGCTGGGCCAGGATGGGCTGGGCAGGAACCGGGCGTTGACAGGCAACCAAGCCCCTCAGGGACACAAAGCGTCTGTTTGCTTTCTGGATTTGACCCTTCTCCCCAGTAGTCTGCAATTTGTGGGCTCTCTGCAGGCTTTGTTCACATTGGGTGTGTTTTCTCTTTGTTCTGATAACCGCCAATCTGGTGCCTCTTTCCCTATATCAAACGTGAGCCACCCCACCAGCAGCTGAGGCTGGGGTCTTTACTCTGGTCATGCCTCAGGTCAAGGGCAAAGCTTGGCCACACCTCCCTCCAGGGGCACACTTTGGTTCAATCTCAGCTCACTGCAACCTCCGCCTCCCAGGTTCAAGAGAATCTCCTGCCTCAGCCTCCAGAATAGCTGGGATTACAGGCATGCCCTGCTAATTTTTGTATTTTTAGTAGAGACGAGGTTTCGCCATGTTGGCTAGGCTGGTCTCGAACACCTGACCTCAGATGATCCACCCACCTCGGCCTCCCAAAGTACTGAGATTATAGGCGTGAGGCACCGTGCTTGGCCGATATTGTGATTTAGGGTGAGATAAATATTTGGTCTTTGCCCCAGTTTCTGACACAGAGCTCCTGAGACCTTCGTAATGAGTGATGGGAACATCTGACGCAGAGCTCCAAATTTCCTTGGGATTTCCTGGGTGACAGGAGTGTCTTTTGCTCTAAGGAGGTGACATTTGGGAGGTTCCTGGGTGGGGTGCCAATAAGACCAAGCCATGATTAGAAGCCTGGCGCTTTCGGCCTGACTCCCTTTCTCTGGAGAGGGAAGAGGGGCTGGAAATGGAATTACTAATCTATTGTGGCTTCCTAATAAAACCTCCATAAAAATCCCTGAACTTTATGGAGTTTAAAGAGCTTCTGCATTGGCGAACACTTCCGCATACCAGGAGGGCGGCGGACCCCACTCCATGGAGGCAGAAGCTCCCGTCTTTGCCTCCAACCCCTGCTCTAGTCTAGGTGTCCCCTCATCTGGCTGTTCACCTGAATATTTCTTCTCATTACTGTTATTATTATTATTTTATTTTATTTTTTGAGACAGAGTTTCGCTCTTATTGCCCAGGCTAGAGTGCAATGGTGCGATCTTGGCTCACCGAAACCTCCTCCTCCCAGGTTCAAGCGTTTCTCCTGCCTCAGCCTCCCGAGTAGCTGGGATTAGAGGCATGCTCCACCAAGCCTGGCTGATTTTGTATGTTTAGTAGAGACAGGATTTCTCCATGTTGGTCAGGCTGGTCTCGAACTCCTGACCTCAGGTGATCTGCTTGCCTCGGTCTCCCAAAGTGTTGGGATTACAGGTGTGAGCCATCTTACCCGGCCACAACTTTTTTTTTTTTTTTTTTTTAAGATAGGGTCTTGCTCTGTTGCCCAGGCTGGATTGCAGTGATGCAATCTTGGCTCACAGCAACCTCCACCTCCTGGGCTCAAGCAATCCTCCCATCTCAGCCTCCTGAGTAGCTGGGACCACAGGCACACATCACCGTGCCCAGCTAATTTTTTTTTGAGATGAAGTCTCGCTCTTGTTCCCCAGGCTGGAGTGCAATGTCGCAATCTCGGCTCACTGCAACCTCTGCCTCCTGGGTTCAAGTGATTCTTCTGCCTCAGCCTCCTGAGTAGCTGGAATTATAGGTGCCCGACATCACACTCAGCTAATTTTTTTTTTTTTTTTTTAATACAGACGGGGTTTCATCACATTGGCCAAGCTGGTCTCAAACTCCTGACTTCAGGTGATCCACCTGCCATGGCCTCCCAAAGTGCTGGGATTACAGGCGTCAGCCACCGTGCCCTGCCCAGCTAATTTTTTGTATTTTTTGTAGAGACGGGGTTTCACCATGTTGCCCGAGCTGGTCTCAAACTCCTGAGCTCAAATGATCCTCCCATCTCCCAGCCTCCCAAACTGCTGGGATTACAGGAGGGGCCTCTGTGCCCAGCCTAAGGGAGCCTTGATTTATAGCCAGTACATTAGAAGTACAGGTGAAAACCTACTGTTTGCAAATGGCATCTGCAGTGGGGACCGTCTTGTGGGACTGAGCCCTCAACCTGTGGGATCTGATACTATCTTCAGGTAGATAGCATCTGAACTGAATTGAATTTAAAAACACCAGCTGAAAATATAAAAAAACAAACAGCAAAACAAACAGAAAAACCCATGCAGCTGGTGTCTGCTGGAGAGTTTCTTGATGTGTGGAAAAGTTCCCATACATCTGGTGTCAGAAACGTGTTGAGGCTGGGTGCAGTGGCTCACACCTGTAATCCCAGCACTTTGGGAGTCCGAGGCTGGCAGATCACCTGAGGTCAGGCGTTCGAGACCAGCCTGGACAACATGGTGAAACCCCATCTCTTCTAAAAATACAAAAATTAGCCTGGTGCAGTGGTATACACCTGTAGTTCCAGCTACTCGGGAGGCCAAGGCAGAAGAATTGCTTGAACCCAGGAGGCAGAGTTTGCAGTGAGCTGAGATCACACCATTGGACTCCAGCCTGGGCAACAGAGCAAGACTCCATCTCAAAAAATAAATTAATTAATAAATTAAAATTGCTGTTGGGCCAGGTGTGATGGCTCACTCCTGTAATCCCAGCACTTTGGGAAGCTGAGGCAGGTGGATCACTGAAGGTCAGGAGTTTGAGACCAGCCTGGCCAACATGGTAAACCCCGTCTCTACTAAAAATACAAAAACTAGCCAGGCATGGTGGTAGGTGCCTGTAATCCCAGCTACTCAGGAGGCTGAGGCAGGAGAATAGCTTGAATCCAGGGGGTGGAGGTTGCAGTGAGCCAAGATCCCACCACTGCACTCCAGCCTACGTGACAGAGTAAGACTCCATCTCAAAAAAAAAAAAAGAAAAGAAAAGAAAAAAGAGACTGCCATTGTTACCTAAGCCTAGCACCAAGCAAGAAAAGTCAGAGTTTCTGGAGTCTCCGGCAGGATTCGGTCCCAACACCTGTGATCCCCAAGAATTTAGAGAACAGCACTGGGGCTGGAAGGGTCTTCTGTGGGTCCAAGGCCAGCACGCACAAGCCCCATTGCCCACAGAGGAGGGAGATTCGGGTCCCCCAGTGGCCCCACCCCAGTTTGTCTGAGACCAGCCTGACCAACATGGAGAAACCCCATCTCTACTAAAAATACAAAATTAGCCAGGCACGGTGGCACGTGCCTGTAATCACAGCTACTTGGGGAGGCTGAGGCAGGAGAATCACTTGCACCCGGGAGGCAGAGGTTGCAGTGAGCCAAGATTGAGGAGGTCCAAGCAAGCTGGTGGTCCCCTGCGCCCCCCAGCCTCAGGCCTCAGCGTCTGGCACTCCAGCTACACAGGCATTTGCAGTGGGGCATCCTCAGGAAATACAAAGTTTTGTGAAGACCTGGATATCTATTTTCAAAAGCACAATTACGGCCGGGCGTAGAAGCTCATCCCTATAATCCTAGCACTTCGGGAGGCCAAGGTGGGTGGATTACCTGAGGTTGGGAGTTCAAGACCAGCCTGGCCAACATGGTGAAACCCCATCTCTACTAAAATACAAAAAATGAGCAGAGTACCGTGGCGCATGCCTGTAATCCCAGCTACTCTGGAGGCTGAGGCAGAAGAATTGCTTGAACGAGGTAGAGGTTGCCGTGAGTCGAGATTGCACCATTGCATACCAGCCTGGGCTACAGAGCAAGACTTCATCCTAAAAAAAAACAAAACAAAAAAACCCACAATTACAGGTTTTAACACAGACTAGTCTTTATTCATCCCTAAAAATCTAATGTCCCGTAGAAAATATGTACCAGTGAAAAACAGGGCATGGGACTGGGCATGAAGGCTCATGCCTATAATCCCAGCACTTTGGGAGGCTGAAGCAGGAGGATTGCTTCAGCCCAGGAGTTCTGGACCAGCCTGGGCAACTTAGTGAGTTGGTGTCTCCACAAAAGATTAAAAAATTAGCTGGGCATGGTGATGTGCACCTGTAGTCCCAGCTACTCGGGAGGCTGAGGTGGGAGGATTGATTGAGGCTGAGAGTTGGAGGCTGCAATGAGTCAAGATCTCACTGCTATACTCCAGCCTGGGCAACAGAGCAAGAGCAAGATTCTCTTTCTTAGCTGGTTTCTGTGGTTCACGCCTGGAATCCAAGCACTTTGGGAGGCCAAGGCGGGCAGATCACAAGGTCAGGAGATCGAGACCATCTTGGCCAACGTGGTGAAAACCTGTCTCTTTTTTTTTTAAATTTTATTTTATATATATACATATATATATATTTTATATATATAAAGACAGGGTTTTGCCATGTTGGTCAGGCTGGTCTTGAACTCCCGACCTCAGGTGATCCACCCGCCTTGGCCTCCAAAGTGCTTGGATTACAGGCGTGAGCCACCACACCCAGACTGTGAAAACCTGTCTCTACTAAAAAATACAAAAATTAGCTGGGTGTGGTGGCACCCGCCTGTGGTCCCAGCTACTTGGGAGGCTGAGGCAGGAGAATTGCTTGAATCCGGGAGGTGGAGGTTGCAGTGAGCCGAGATCATGCCACTGTACTCCATCCAGCCTGGCACCTGACAACAGAGGGAGATGATGTCTCAAAAAAAAATAAAAAAATAAAAAAAGATTTCTTTCTTTCTTTCTCTTTCTTTTCTTTCTTTTTCTTTCTTTCTTTCTCTCTCTCTTCTTTCTTTCTCTCTCTTTCTTTTCTTTCTCTTTCTTTCTTTCTTCCTTTCTTTCTTTCTTTTTTTGAGATTGAGTCTTGCTCTGTTGCCCAGGCTGGAACATAGTGTCACGATCTTGGCTCACTGCAAACTCCGCCTCCTGGGCTCAAGCAATTCTCCTGCCTTGGCCTCCTGAGTAGCTGGGATTACAGGTGCCTGCCACCACACCCAGCTAATTTTTTTTTTTTAATTTTAGTAGAGATGGGGGTTTTACTGTGTTGGCCAGGCTGGTCTCGAACTACTGACCTCATGATCCACCCACCTCGACCTCCCAAAGTGCTTGGATTACAGGTGTGAGCCACCTCGCCTGGCCCAAGATTCTCTTTCTTAAAAAAAAAAAAAAAAAAAAAAGCTTAAAAATAAAAATAAATAGTCTGGGCAGGGTGGCTCATGCCTGTAATCCCAGAACTTTGGGAGACCGAGGTGGGTGGATCACTTGAGGCCAGGAGTTTGAGATCAGGCTGGACAACGTAGCAAAACCTTGTCTCTACTAAAAATACAAAATTAGCCAGTAATAAATTAATAAAATTACAGGTCTGTGGTGTACGCCTGTAGTCCCAGCTACTTGGGAGGCTGAGGCAGGAGAATCGCTTGAATCTGAGAGGCATAGGCTGCAGTGAGCTGAGATCGTATCACTGCACTCCAGCCTGGGCAACAGAGCAAGACTCTGCCTCAAAGTAATAACAATAATAAAAATGCAATAAATAAATAAATATTTGGTCTTTTGACCCCAGTTCCTGACACAGAGTGATGGGAGTGTCTGACACAGAGCTCCTAAATCCCTTAGAAAGTCCTGGGTGACAGCAGTGTCTTTGGTTCTAATCAGATGACTCTTGGTGGGTTCCCAGGTGAGGGCGAGAAAGACCAAGCTGTGATTAGAAGCTTGTAGCTTTCAGCCCTGCCCTCTTTCTCTGAGGACTGGAGAGGGGCTGGGGACTGAGTTAATAACCAATCATGCCTTCCTACTGAAGCCTCCATCAAAATCCCCAAAAGATGGGGTTTGACGAGCTTCTGAGTTGACAACACAAGACACCTGCAGGTGGCAAGGGTGGGGTTCCCCACCCTATAGAGACAATTGTGTCTCAAGTCCGGGCCGTTTTGTGGGACTGAGCCCTTGACCTGTGAGATCTGAGGCTGCCTCTGGGTGGAAGTGTCAGAACCACATAGCATCAGAGGCATCCCGGCTGGTGTCCGCTGGAGAATTGCTTACTATGTGGAAAAAATAAAAACAACCCGCACATCTGGTGTCAGAAGCGTAGTGTTGAGTGGGGTGTGAGTTTTGTTTGCTCCTCCTTACAGTGTGCTTTGAAATAAATCCAATGCTCAGCCGCAAAGCCAGCCTCATCGGTCACATTTCTGCAACGATCCTGTTGATGTTTTGCTTGGTTTCGTCAAAGATGACCTCGTCGGGGGGCTGCACATTTTCACAACGAGGCCTCCAGGACAGACTGGCTCTTGAAATTATTTTGTGATTAAAAAAAACAAAAACAAAAACAAAATAAAAAGCCAAATTAAAAAAATAAGTTAAAAGCTGAGTAAGATTTATATGCATTCGCTAGGAAACATGTTTATGATTTCCTTTGGAAGGACAAAAGCAATTTTCACACTCATGTGAATTTTCTAATCCAATATTCTCTCTCTCTTTTTTTTTTTTTTAGATTTTTGAGACAAGGTCTCATTCCCATCACCTAGGCTGAAGTTCAGTGGCATGACCAAGACACGGCAGCCTCGACGTCCCAGGTTCAGGTGATCCTCCCACCTCAGCCTCCTGTGTAGTTCGGACCACAGGTGTGCATCACCACGCCCGGCTAATTTTTGTTTTTTGTTTTTTTTTTTGAGAGGGAGTCTCACTCTGTCGCCCAGGCTGGAGTGCAGTAGCTCTATCTGGGTGCACTGCAACCTCTACCACCCGGGTTCAAGCAATTCTCCTGCTTCAGCCTCCCGAGTAGCTGGGAGCACAGGTGTGCACCACCACGCCCGGCTGATTTTTGTATTTTTAGTAGAGACGGGGTTTCACCATGTTGACCAGGCTGGTCTTGAACTGGACCTCAGTGATCCACCTGCCTTGGCCTCCCAAAGTGCTGGGGTTACAGGCCTGGGCCACTAGGCCCGGCTTAAATTTTGTATTTTTTGTAGAGATGTGGTTTCACCATGTTGCCCAGGCTGGTCTCAAACTCCTGGGATCAGATGATCGTCCTGATTCCCAAAGTGCTGGGGTAACAAGCGTGAGGCACTGCCCTGGCTCATTTTTTTTTTTTCATGTTTGAGGGTTCTGCATTGCTGGGGCAACTGTGGATTTGACCAGCTCCTTGAACATTCCATTGCCAGGTCCGGACTTGGAGAAAGCAACGTGAATGACCCAGAGAGGGGCAGTGGCTGGTTGCAGGCCACACAGCAAGTTCATCAAGATTCCATCCTTAGGCCAGTGCAGTGGCTTATGCCTATAATCCCAGCACTTTGGGAGGCCGAGGTGGGCAGGTCACTTGAGGTCAGGAGTTCGAGACCAGCCAGGCCAACATGGCAAAACCCCGTCTCTACTAAAAATACGAAAATTAGCCGGGCGTGGTGGCGGATGCCTGTAATCCCGGTTACTTGGGAGGATGAGGCAGGAGAATCGCTTGAACCCGGGAGGCGGAGGTTGCAATGAGCGGAGATTGCACCACTGTACTCCAGCCTGGATTACGGATCGGATCGAGAGTCTGTCTCAAAAAAAAAAAAAAAATTCCATCCTGGTAGGTGGCATGAGGTGAGCTACCTCCTGAGGAGTCACTGGAATGATCCTCAATCCCAGCCCGTCTGAGACCTGGCTCTGGGGAGGAGAGAATGTAGGGGAGACAGTCCATCCTTGCCCTGCTATGCCCCAGGTGGGCCTGGAGCCAGCTGCACCTGAAGCTGACACAGCCCTGGGCCTGGGTAGGAGGCAAATGGAGTCGTTCCAGTGGAAACTTACCTGCTTCCTGCCTGGTCCTGTCTTCTGCTACACCTGGCTTCTTGACAACTCTCCCGCTGTGCCAGAAAGAACAGGAATTCGGGGCCTCAGTCTTGGGTTAAGCTACAAATACCAAGATCAGCAGGGGAGGCAGAGACAAGCCTGTGAACCTGAAGGGGAGGGTTCCCACCTCCCAGTCATTTAGGACGACATTCAACAGGGCTGCAGGACGAGGCTCAGGGGGCGAGGAGGAACAGGAGGCAAGAGCACCGCCTGGGGTGGGCAGCAGGTTGCCCAGAGGAAAAGGAGATTCTGGAAGGAGGCCTTGGGAGCTGCTTAGCTGAAGTCACTCAGTTGACCTTATGCAGAGGGTCCAGGATTCCTTTGGGAATCGGCTGAGCTGCAGGGTACTGAGCTGGCAGGGAGAGGTCAGGGCTCACGGTGCGTGCAAAAATGCTAAATAAAACACTAGCAAATTGAGTTCCGCTGAGCTTTCAAAGACAATATACTAGGAGTATGCAGGGTCTTATTCCAACGAGACTAGGAAGGTTCAGCTTTAGAAAACTTCATTTATTCAATGAAAAGATAAAAAGAGAAAAATTCCACGTGATCATTTCACCATGGAAAAATACTGGATAACATTCAGAAACCACTCCCCCTTGCGATCTTTTTAAGTTCTTAGAACTTTTCTTTTTTTTTTTTTTTTATTGCATTTTAGGTTTTGGGGTACATGTGAAGAACACGCAAGATTGTTGCATAGGTACACACATGGCAGTGTGATTTGCTGCCTTCCTCCCCATGACCTATATCTGGCATTTCTCCCCAAGTTCTTAGAACTTTTCTTAAAAATTCTAATCACCATCGATGGTGATAAGAGAAAAATCGCCTGCATCCTGTTAGATGATAAAACAGGGCCGGGTGCGGTGGCTCACACCTGTAATCCCAGCACATTTGGAGGCCGAGGCAGATGGATCAGGAGGTCAGGAGTTCCAGACCAGCCTGGCCAACATAGTGAAACCCTGTCTCTACTAAAAATACAAACATTAGCCTGATGTGGTGTCATGTGCCTGTAGTCCCAGCTATTCAGGAGGCTGAGGCAGGAGAATAGTTTGAACCGGGAGGTGGAGGTTGCAGTGATCCGAGACTGTACCATTGCACTCCAGCCTGGGTGACAGAGCGAGACTCCATCTCAAAAAAAAAAAAAAGACGAAGAAAAAAACGAAATGAATAGAAGCCGAGGAAGATACTAAACGGAAGACCAGTATAGATTAACCATGGGTTTTTTTTTTTTTTTTGAGACCAAGTCTCACTCTGTCACCCAGGCTGGAGTGCAGTGGCATGATCTTGGCTCACTGCAACCTTGGCCTCCCAGGTTCAAGTGATTCTTCTGCCTCAGCCTCCAGAGTAGCTGAGACTACGAGCGCCCGCCACCATGCCCAGCTAAGTTTTGTATTTTTAGAAGAGACGAGTTTTCACCATATTGGCCAGGCTGGTCTCGAACTTCTGACCTTGTGATTTGCCCACCTCGGCTTCCCAAAGTGCTGGGATTACAGGCGTGAGCCACTTGCCTGGCCAAATATGGGGGATTTTTAGGGCAGTGAAATTATTCAGTATGATAGGTTGTGACGGTGCATATACATCATTGTGCATTTGTCAAAACCAATAGAACATGCAACTAGAGAGTAAACCCTAATGTAAACTGTAGACTTTAGTAATAATGTATTAGGCTGGGTGCGGTGACTCACACCTGTAATCCCAGCACTTTGGGAGGCCGAGGCAGGTGGATCACCTGAGGTCAGGAGTTTGAGATCAGCCTGACCAATATGGTGAAACCCTGTCTCTACTAAACACACACAAAAATTAGCCGGGTGTGGTGGCACACTCCTGTAATCCCAGCTACTTGGGAGGTTGAGGCAGAATTGCTTGAACCCAGGAGGCAGAGGTTGCAGTGAGCCGAGATCATGCCACTGCACTCCAGCCTGGGCAACAAGAGTGAAACTCTGTCTCAGATAAATAAATAAATAAAGTATTAATATTCTCTCATCGATTGTAACAAATCTGCCACTCTAATGAAAGATAATAATAGGGAAAATTGTGGGGGTGAGGGAGAATAGAAGAGGTATATGAGAGCTCTCTGACAATTCTGCTTAATTTTACTACAAATCTAAAACTGCTCTAAAAAATAGTCTATTAATGTTTAAAAATCAATAAAATAGGCCAGGCATGGTGGCTGACGGTATAATCCCAGCCCTTTGGAAGACCGAGGCAGGCGGATCACGAGGTCAGGAGATCAAGACCAGCCTGGCTAACATGGTGAAACCCCGTCTCTACTAAAGCTACAAAAATTAGCTGGGCATGGTGGCACATGCCTCTAGTCCCAGTTACTTGGGAGGCTGAGGCAGAACCCAGAAGGCGGAGGTTGCAGTGAACTAAGATGACGCCACTGCACTCCAGCCTGGTGACAGAGCAATACTTGGTCTAAAAAAAAAAAAAAGAGAGAGAGAGAAAAAAATGTATCCTACTGAGTCTCTGCTCAATAAACGTCAACACATTTTTTTTTTTTAAGAGACAAGGTTTCGCTCTGTTACCCAGGCTGGAGTGCAGTGGCCTGGCCATAGCTCCTTGAAGCCTAGAACTCCTAGGCTCAAGCAATCCTTCTGTCTCTGCCTCCTGAGCAGCTAGAACTGTAGGCACACACCACCATACCTGATTAATTTTTTTTATTTTTAGAGATAGAGGTCTCACTATATTTTTCAAGCTGATTTCAAACTCCTGGCCTCAAGCAATCCTCCTGCCTCAGCCTCTGAAAGCCCTGGGATTACAGACATGAGCCACCAAATCCAGCAATAAACATCAATACTTTTTTTTTTTTTTTTGAGACGGATTTTTGCTCTTGTTTCCCAGGCTGGAGGGCAGTGGCGAGATCTTGACTCACCGCAACCTCCGCCTCCCGGTTCAAGCGAGTCTCCTGTCTCAGCCTCCCAAGTAGCTGGGATTACAGGCATGCACCACCATGTCAGGCTAATTTTGTATTTTTAGTAGAGATGGGGTTTCCCCATGTTGGTCAGACTGGTCTCGAACTTCCGACATCAGGTGATCCGCCTGCCTTGGCCTCCCAAAGTGCTGGGATTACAGGTGCGAGTCACCACAGCCAGCCTTTTTTTTTTTTTTTTTTTTTTTTTGGGACAGTCGCGTTCTGTTGCCCAGGCTGAAGTGCAGTGGCCCAGTCTCGACACACTGCAACCACTGCCTCCAGGGTTCAAGAGATTCTCCTGCTGCCGGGTGGGGTGGCTCACGCCTGTACTCCTAGCACTTTGGGAGGCCAAGGTGGGTGGATCACGAGGTCAGGAGTTCAAGACCAGCCTGAGCAACATGGTGAAACCCCATTGGTACTGAATATACAAAAATTAGTCAGGTGTGGTGGCGCACACTTGTAATCCCAGCTACTCAGGAGGCTGAGGCAGGAGAATCACTTGAATCTGGGAGGCAGAGGTTGCAGCAAGCCAAGATTCCACCACTGCACTCCAGCCTGGGCGATAGAGCAAGGCTCTGTCTCAAAAAAAAAAAGAGAGAAAGAGATTCTCCTGCCTCAGCTTCCTGAGTAGCTAAGACTACAGGCGCCTGCCACCATATCTGGCTAATTTTTTTGTATTTTTAGTAAATACAGGGTTTCACCATATTGGCCAGGCTGGTCTCAAACTCCTGACCTCGTGGTCTGCCTGCCTGGGCCTCCCAAAGTGCTGAGATTACAGGCGTGAGCCACCGCGCCTGGCCTGTAGGATGTTTAGCAGCATCGCTGGCCTCTTCCCATCAGGTGCCAGTAGCAATACCATCCCCTCCGGTTATGACAATCAACATTGTTTCCAGACATAGCCAATGTGCCAATGTCCCCTAGGGCTTGGAGTGGAGTGGGAGAGCAGAATCACCCTTGCTTAAGCATCAATCACTATCTTATGCTAAAAACAGAATCAAGAAGGACATACGTAGGGTCCCCTCTTCTGTAGTATATATTGATTATTTATTTTTTCAGGATGGAGTGAAACAGACATTGAAAATTTCTGCATCCAAATTGGAAAAGAAGAAATAAAATTATCTCTGTTTGTAGATGACACGATCTTATACATAGAGTATCCTAGAAATTACACACATATCAACAGAAACCTGTTAAAATAAGTGAATTCAGCAAATTTGCAGAATACAAAATCAACCCACAAAAATCAATTGTATGTCTACACCACTAACAATGAACAATCGGAAAAGGAAATTAGGCAAACAGGCCAGGCACAGTGGCTCACATCTGTAATCCCCAGTTTGGGAGGCTGAGACAGGAGGTTCGCTTGAGCCCAGGAGTTCAAGACCAGCCTGGGCAACAGAGCAAGACTCCATCCCAAAAAAAAAAAAAGAAAAGAAAAGAAAAAAAAATCCTGTAGTCCTGGAGACCCTTCCGGTCTGCTTACAAAGATAGAGCTGGCCACTGACTTTTGATGGTTTGACTTATGATTTTTCAGCTTTATGATCCTGCAAAGGCGATCCATGTTTAGTAGAAAACTTACTTCAGCACAGTATCCAATACATTACATGAGGTATGCCGCAGTTTATTACAAAGTAGGTTTTGTGTAAGATTATTTTGCCCAACTATAGGCTAAAGCAAGTATCCTTTTTTTTTTGAGACGGGGTCTCGCTCTGTCACCCAGCCTGGAGTGCAGTGGTGAGATCTCAGCTCACTGCAACCTCCGCCCTCAATGGCCCAAGCGATCCTCCCACCTCAGCCTCCCAAGTAGCCGGGACCACAGACGCATACCTCCACGCGCCCAGCTTTTTTTTTTTTTTTTGTATTTTTGGTAGAGCTGGGGTCTCACCATGTTGCCCAGGCTGGCCTCAAACTCCTGGGCTCAAGCTATCTGCGTGCCTCAGCTTCCCAAAGTGCTGAGATTACAGGTGTCTGTCATTGCACTGGGCCAAAGGTAAGTAAGTGTTCCTAGCATGTTTAAGGAAGCTTAGGCTAAGCTATGATGTTCAGTAGGTTAGGTGTGTTAAATACATGTTCAGTGTGCGATATTTTCATCTTATGATGGGTTTACTTCGATAAAACCACCTTAAAGGAGCATCTGTATATGTCCACATAAAGAAATACAATAGTGAGAGGATCCTGCTGTCACCCAGGCTGGAGTGCAGTGGTGCACACAGCTCACTGCAGCCTCGACCTCTTGGGCTCAAGCAATCCTCCCACCACAGCCTTGCAAGTAGCTAGGACTATAGGCATGCATCACCTCACCTGGCTAATTTTTAAATTTTTCTGTAGAGATGGGGTCTCGCTATGTTGCCCCGGCTGGTCTCAAACTCCTAGTCTCAAGTGATCCTCCTGCCTTGGTCTCCCAAAGTGTTGGGATTACAGGCGTGTGCCAATGTGCCTGGTGTCCATACATGAATGTTCATAGCAACTTTTATTTCTCATACTCAAAAACTGGAAACAAACCGTACATCAGCTGGTGAATATGTGATAAACTACGGTCCTTTTGCACAGTGGAATGCCACTCCGCAGTAAATGGATCGAACGCCGTCAATGGATCTCTCAACTGCAGCCTGATCAGCTTCTTCTGCTTGCTTGGGGGAACTTTTTTTTTTTTTTTTAAAGAGACAGCGTCTCGCTATGTTGCACAGGCTGGAGTGCAGTGGCTATTCACAGGCGCGATCCCACTACTGATCAGCATGGGAGTTTTGACCTGCTCCGTTTCCAGCCTGGGTCGGTTCACCCCTCCTTAGGCAATCTGGTGGTCCTCTGCTCCCGGGAGGTCACCATATTGATGCCGAACTTAGTGCGGACACCCGATCAGCATAGCGCACGACAGCCCAGAACTCCTGGGCTCAAGCAATCCTCCCACCTCAGCCTCCCGAGTAGCTGGGACTACAGGCACGCGTCACTGTGCCTGGCTGCTTGGGGAAGCTTTTGTCCATCCTTGCCCCATGTGTCTCCTCCTACCCCAGATATGGGCTTTGTTCTGAGTGAGGACTACCCAGAGGTGGAAAATCTGCTTACCACGTTGCTCCTTTATATATATATATATATATATATATATATATATATGTATATAATATGGCATGTGCCTGTAATCCCAGCTATCAGGAAGCTGAGGAAGGACAGTCGCTTGAACCTGGGACACAGAGGTTGTAGTGAGCCAAGATGGTGCCACTGCACTAAAGCCTGGGTAATAGAGCAAGACTCTATATATATATATATATATATATATATATATATATATCTATAGATATGTGGAGAGAGAGAGAGAGACAGAGTCTTGCTCTGTTGCTCAGGCTGGAATGCAGTGGCGTGATCTCAGCTCACTGCAACCTCCATCTCCCAGGTTGAAGTGATTCTCCTGCCTCAGCCTCCCGAGTACCTGGAACTGCAGGCACCTGCCACCACATCCGGCTAAGTTTTGTATTTTTAGTAGAGATGGGGTTTTACCATGTTGGCCAGTCTGGTCTTGAACTCCTGACCTCAAGTGATCTGCCTGCCTCAGCCTCCCAAACTGCTGGGATTACAGGCGTGAGCCACGGTGCCCGACCAAGACCTCTTTTAATTTAACCAATTACACCTGCAAAAATCCTATTTCCAAGTAAGCTCACGTTCTGAGGTTCTGGGTGGATGTGACTTTTGTGGGGTACACAACCTAATTTGAGAGCCTCCATTGTCAGGTGAGGAGGGGATGTCAGCAGGCTCAGGGTGATGGGAGATATGGCAGGTGTGTGGGCCAAGGTTAGAGGCCATGTGGGGTCTGATTAATCGCCTCCCCAATCCCAGGAAGAAAATAAAGAAGAGGCTGAGCACAGTGCATCATGCCTTTAATCCCAGCCCTTTGGAAGGCCAAGGCAGGAGGATCACCTGAGATCAGGCATTCGAGACCAGCCTGGCCAACATGGGTAGGGACTATAGTCCTGAACTCATTTGCATACAAGACAATCCAGCCAATTGGAGCCGAGGTTGTGAGCCATGGTCTGGGATTGGCCCATCCTGAGGTTCCATCCCAGGGCATCAGTCCCTCAGCCCGTCCTCAGAGGTTTGTCTCCCGCTGGTCTTGACCACCATCATGTCCACTGCAGGCGGTCCAGGAGCCCACCCCCTCCAGCTCCTTCTGCCCCAGGAAAAACAGACGGTCCTCACTGGTGGGCAGGAAGCCAGGGGGCTTCTTGGTTCCAGGGGGGAGTTCTTCAGGACCCTGGGGAAAGTGGGGAAGAGAGACCCCATCAGAGACCCTGTCCCCGCCCTGTTCCATGTGAGCTCATCTCCCAGATGTGGCCACTGATGACCTGGCGGGCTGGGGCGTGCACAGAATTGCACGATTGCCCCTTGTCCAGTGCACCAGCCAGTCTTGTCCCCTCTGCCTCCAAAATTTCCATGAGCGTCTCCTCCCGACTCACACGTCACCTACAGCCCAGGCCATCAGCACTTTCTCAGATGCCCGCTATAGCTCCTCCCTCCTCTCTCTGCTTTTCTGCCTGTTCACCTTCAGGAAAATAAATATTTCTGGCCAGACACAGTGGCTCACCCCTGTAATCCTAGCACTTTGGGAGGCCAAGGTGGGCAGATCACTTGAACCCAAGAGTTTAAGACCAGCCTGGCCAACATGGTGAAACCCCATCTCTACCAAAAATACAAAAATTAACCAGACATGGTGGTGCATGCCCGTAATCCCAGCTACTCAGGAGGTTGAAAGATGGGAGAAATTCTTGGACCATGGAGGTCGAGGCTGCAGTGAGCCATGATCATGACACTGTACTCCAGCCTGGGCAACAGAGTGAGACTCTATCTCAAAAAAAGAAAAAAAAAAGAAAGACAACAAAAAAAGAAAAATAAAATAATAAAGAACAAAAAAAAAAGGAAAAGAAAGAGAAAGAAAGAAAAGAAAGGAGGAAGGGAGAGGAGGGGAGGAGAGGGGAGGGGAAAGATAAATACTTCTCCAGGGGAGGTGGGGAGGAGAGGGGAGGGAAGGGAAGGGAAAAGAGGGGAGGAGAGGGCAGGGGAAAGATAAATACTTCTCCAGGGGAGGTGGGGAGGAGAGGGGAGGGAAGGGAAGGGAAAGGAGGGGAGGGGAGGGCAGGGGAAAGATAAATACTTCTCCAGGGGAGGTGGGGAGGAGAGGGGAGGGAAGGGAAAGGAGAGGAGGGGAGGAGAGGGCAGGGGAAAGATAAATACTTCTCCAGGGGATGGTAGAGGGTAGAGAAGGGAAGGGAGGGAGGGGAGGGGAGGGGGGAAGGCAGGGGAGGGAAGGGAACGGAAGGGAGGGAAGGCAGGGGAGGGGAGGGGAGGGGGAGAAAAGATAAATACTTCTCCAGGGCTGCTGTAGGGAGCTTTAAAGCCCTTCAGCCAAACCCCTCCCCTCCTCAATCCCCTTTTCAGTCAGACCTGTTCCTGTCTGTGGCAGGTTCCTTCTCCAAACTCAGGATCAATCAATGTTACCTCTCTCAAGAGGCCACCCCTGACTTCCCTGGCTACAGTTGCTCCTCATCACAGCATCCAGTTTCATTATCCTTTAAATGCTTATCATGCTGAGACCCTACATGTTTCTCTCTCTTTTTTCCTTAAATCACTCCTGCTGTGCCACCTACATGTTTCTCTTTAGTTTTCTTTCTCCTTCCTTCCTTCCTTTCCTTCTCCCTCCCTCCCTCCCTTTCCTCTTTCTTGCTCTTTCTTGCTTGTTTGCTTTCTTGCTTTCTTTCTGTCTGTCTTTCTTTCTCTCTCTCTCTCTCTCTCTCTTTATTTTCTTTCTTTCTGATGGTGTCTCGCTCTTGTTGCTGAGGCTGGAGTACAACGGTGCAATCTCTGCTCACTGCAACCTCTGGCTCCTGGATTCAAGCGATTCTCCTGCCTCAGCCTACTGAGTAGCTGGTACTACAGGCGCATGTCACCATGCCCAACTAGTTTTTGTATTTTTAGTAGAGACAGGGTTTCACCATGTTGGCCAGGCTGGTCTTGAACTCCTGACCTCAGGTGATCCACCCGCCTAGGCCTCCCAAAGTGCTGAGATTATAGGCATGAGCCACTGCACCCAGCTCTTCCCTCCCTCCCTCCCTTCCTCCCTCCCTCCCTCCCTTCCTCCCTTCCTCCCTTCCTCCCTTCCTCCCTTCCTCCGTTCCTCACTTCCTTCCTTCCTTCCTTTCCTTCCCTCCCTCCTTTTTGATGAAATCTCACTCTATACCCAGGCTGGAATGCAGTGGCACAATCTCAGCTCACTACAACCTCTGCCTCCTGGGTTTAAGTGTTCAATTCTCCTGCTTCAGCCTCCCGAGTAGCTGGGATTATAGGCACATGCCACCATACCCAGCTAATTTTTGTATTTTTAGTAGAGACAGGGTTTTGCCATGTTAGTCAGGCTGGTCTCGAACTTGTGGCCTCAAGCGATCTGCCCGCCTCGATCTCCCAAAGTGCTGGGATTACAGGCGTGAGCCCCGATGCCCCGTCGGAGGGCCTCTGGTTTTATTAGCTTTTGAATGCTTATCACATGCTAGGATCCTACATGTGCCAGGCATGGTGGCTCACGCCTGTAATCCCAGCACTTTGAGAGGCCGAGGTAGGCGGATCACGAGGTCAGAAGTTCAAGACCAGCCTGGCCAAGATGGTGAAACCCTATCTCTACTAAAAATACAATAATTAGCCAAGCATGGTGGCAGATGCCTGTAGTCCCAGCTATTCGGGAGACTGAGGCAGGAGAATTGCTTGAACCCAGGAGGCGGAGGTTGCAGTGAGTTGAAGTTTCGCCACTGCTCCAGCCTGGGCGACAGAGTGAGACTCCATCTCAAAAACAAAAAGTAACATGGGAAGAAATGCCAGATGTAGGTGACGGGGGGATGGAGGCAGCAAACCACATTGCCATGTGTGTACCCCAGAACCTAAAGCACAATTAAAAAAAAAAAAAACCTTAAGATACTACATGTTTCTCTTTTTAGTTTTCACCTGCCCCTGCCAGATGAGGGTGGGGTGGGGGGCTCAGACCCCAGCCCAGAGCAGGACTGGGTACACAGCAGGTGCTCAATACATGAGAGAATGAAACAGGGAGTCCAAAACAGGGGGTAGGCCTGGGATCAGGTCCCCCAGGGACAGCCTTTTCCAAACTCTGGGAATTCACAAAGCAACCACGCAGCTTTAGCCAAAATCGGTCGACCATCTGTTGTGTTTCTTATGTAAGATATTTCCCCCAAGTTGACTCACTTTTGAATTAAGTAATTTTATTTTAAGAAGAGACGTTACATCAATACCCTAACGGCATACCAGTTTCACCTGCCAAAGACTGGAAGTCACTGTAAAAACAGATAACCACAAAAAGGAATAGTATTAAACTTTGTTCAGTCCTTATGAAGTGAGATAATAAAAGCTTGAAGATGAGGCCGTGTGCAGTGGTTCATGCCTGTCATCTCAGCACTTTGGGAGTCCAAGGCGGGTGGATCATTTGTGGTCAGGAGTTCGAGACCATCCTGGGCAACATGGTGAAACCCCGTCTGTACTAAAAATACAAAAATTAGCTGGGTGTGGTGGCACGCACCTGTAGTACCAGCTACTCAGGAGGCTGAGGCAGGAGAATCGCTTGAACCCATGAGGTGGAGGTTGCAGTGAGCCGAGATTGTACCACTGCACTCCAGCCTGGGCAACAGAGTGAGACTGTCTCAAAAAACAAAAAGGAATAGTATTAAGCTCTGTTCAGTCCTTGTGAAGGTAGATAATAAAAACTGTTGAAGATGAATCAGCTCCCGGCTGGGCGCAGTGGCTCACACCTGTAATCCCAGCACTTTGGGAGGCCAAGGTGGGCAGATCACCTGAGGTCAGGTGTTCGAGACTAGCCTAGCCAACATGGTGAAACCCTGTCTCTACTAAAAATACAAAAAATAGCCGGGCATGGTGGCGGGCACCTATAATCCCAGCTACTTGGGAGGTTGAGGCAGGAGAATTGCTTGAACCGAGGAGGTGGAGGTTGCAGTGAGCCGAGATCACACCACTGCACTCCAGCCTGGGTGACAGAGCGAGACTCTGTCTCAAAAAAAAAAAAAAAAAGATGAATCAGCTCCCAACAGAGTCTTTTGACTAGAGAGAATGAGAGATAAAGAGACTCCACATCCCTCCCTTGAGCTATGGTCATACCCCAAAGCCACTTGGCTGCCTCTAGCTCTGGGAACCCAGCCTAAGACTGACCTTGACCAAGTTGTCATCCAGGATGGCCACTTCTTCCTTGGGGGCCACTGATGCTGTCTGCTGTGCAAGGTCCCACCACAACAATCCCGGGGCCAGGGCACTGCGCTTGGTGGGGCCTGAGGGGCAGGGAGAAATGGAGAAATCCAGGCATTTAATGAAGGGGTGATGGGGGTTGGAGACCAGACCCTGAGAAGGAAAAAGGAGATCCCTGGACTATGAAGTCTAATAGGCTCCAGCCCCGCTGAGGGACCCTGGCAAGCCTCTGAGCTTCAATTTCCTCATCTACACAGTGAAGTTGTAATAAAACATCAGTGAGGCCAGGTACAGTGGCTCACACCTATAATTGCACCTTGGAAGTTTAAGGCAATAGGATTGCTTGGAGCTGCCCAGTAGTTAGAGACCAGTCTAGGCAACATAGCGAGACCCCTTCTCTACAAAATATTTTTTTAAATTAGCCAGGCATGGTGGCACGTGCCTCTAGTCTCAGCTACTTGGGAGGCTGAGGTAGGAGGATCGCTTGAGCCCAAGAGGTTGAGGCTGCAGTGAGCCGTCATTGTGCCACTGCACTCCAGCCTGGTGACAGAGACCCTGTTTCAAAAACAAAACAAAGCAAACAAGAATAGTGGAGATTGGGCACGGTGGCTCACGTCTGTAAACCCAGCACTTTCGAAGGCCAACCTGGGGGATCACTTGAGGTCAGGAGTTCGAGACCAGCCTGGCCAACATAGTGAAACTCCATTTCTACTAAAGGTACAAAAATTAGCCGGGTGTGGTGGTGGGCGCCTGTAATCCCAGCTACTTGGGAGGCTGAGGCAGGAGAATCGCTTGAACTCGGGAGGCGGAGGTTGCGTGAGCCAAGATAGCGCCATTGCACTCCAGCCTGGGAGACAAGAGTGAAACTCCATCTCAAAAAACAGAACAAAACAAAGACATTAATGGATGGCAGGAGGGTCCAGCCTGACAGGATTCTTTTCACTGCTGCATCCCCAGTGCCTAAAATAGCACCCAGCACAGAGGAAGACTCGTAAAGTCCTGATGAATGTGAAGTCTGACACTCAGGAAGTGTGAGCAGGTACTGCTATCACTGCTGATTTCCCCCTCTTTGTTTCCTACTTTTCTGTGGAATTTAGAATTCCCTAAGAAGCTCGGAGTCACCAGCAGCTTTAGGGGAAGATATTTCAGCACCAGGGATAGCGCCGCCCGCCCCATCCCACATCCTCTGCTGCGGACTTAATCTTGTGGGGGATAGGAGTTGCAGGCGATGCCTCAAGTTTCTGCCTCTGCAAAACAGGGCAAGCTCTGACAGGTGGAGGGTTGTCAAGAAAGCGACATAGCTTTAAAGGATGTAAATGTGAGCCTGGCATATTGGCACACGCCTGTAGTCTCAGCTACTCAGGAGGATGAGGTGGGAGGATTGCTTTCAGCTCAGGAGTTGAAGGTTGCAGTGAGCCATGGTCGTGCCTCTGCACTCCAGCCTGGGTAACGGAGTGAGAGCTGTTTTTTTTTTTTTGTTTGTTTTGTTTTTGTTTTGAGATGGAGTCTCACTCTGTCGCCCCAGGTGGAATGCAGTGACCCAATTTCGGCTCACTGAAACCTCCACCTCCCGGGATCAAGCAATTCTCTTACCTCAGCCTCTCGAGTAGCTGGGATTACAGGTGCCAGCCACCACACCCAGCTAATTTTTTTGTATTTTTAGTAGAGACAGGTTTTCACCATGTTGGCCGGGCTGGTCTTGAACTCCTGACCTCAGGTTATCCACCTGCCTCAGCCTCCCAAAGTGCTGAGATTACAGGCATGAGCCACCACGCCCAGCTGACACCATCTCTTAAAAGAAAAAAAAAAAAAAATATATATATATATATATATATACACACACACACACACACATATAAGTATATATAGTTATATACATATATAATTTCTTTTATGTATATATTCATAATTTTTATATATATTTATAATTTCTTTTATGTATGTATATCTACATCAAAGAAAAGTGTATATATGTACACACACACACACACACACACTTGTTTTTTCCTTTTTAAAAAAATAAGGTGCAGGTGAGGTGCGGTGGCTCCCGTCTCTAATCTCAGAACTTTGGGAGGCCGAGGTGAGCAGATCACTTGAGCTCAGGAGTTTGACTCACATGGTGAAACTCCATCTCTTCTAAAAAACTCCATCTAAAACATAATAATAATCATAACGAGTAAATGTGTACAGCACACGGTGGTAGCTCGGCCAATGGGAGTATCCCTTCTCCCCTCCCTGCTGGGTGGAGCCTTGTGGCAGAGAGATGAATGGGGTGACTTCTGAGCCCACAGGCTCTATCTGCCTACCTGTCAGGCAGCTGATGAGGGCTCCGCATAGCACAGTGGTCAGTGTGCCCAGGGCACCATAATAGAGATAGGAGATGGCATAGAAGCTGTCAGCTAAGGCGGGTCGGCTGGCGTCCATTCCTGAGCTGGCGCTTGGGAGAAACAGAGTTGAACCTCCTCCTTTATTCCCTGTCTGCACTCAAAAGCTGTTCCCACCTCACTCCCTACTTCCTTCCCCCAATTGCCACGGCCTAGCACACACCTCCATTGCTGTCTGCCCAGACCTGTGCAGCAGCCAATGGTCCTTCCCTCCAGGTATCCCATCCCCACCCCAGATGTCCTCCACACACAGCCAGAGGGCACATTACTAAAATGTAACTCAGATCACCTGCTGCTGCTGCCCATCACCCTCTGTGGCTCCCTGTCACCCCCAAAATCAAACCAAATTAAACTCTCACAAGAAGACATAGGTGGGAATCTTCATGACTGCAATTGTTTCTTAGATATGACCAAAAGCAAAAGTCACCAAGAAAAAAATAAATAAATTGGACCTCATCAAAAATTAAAAATTTCTGGCTGGGTGCGGTGGCTCATGCCTGTAATCCCAGCACTTTGGGAGGTCAAGGCAGGTGGATCACCTGAGGTCAGGAGTTTGAAACCAGGCTGACCAACATGGTAAAACCCCATCTCTATGAAAAATACAAAAATTAGCCTGGCACGGTGGTGTACACCTGTAGTCTCAGCTACTCAGGAGGCTGAAGTGGGAGAATCCCTTGAACCTGGGAGGTGGAGGTTGCAGTGAACTGAGATCGCATCACTGCCCTCCAGCCTAGCCAACAGAGCGAGACTCCATCACACACACACATACACACACAAACACACACACTTAAAAAATTTCTGTGCATCAAAGATCAAAGGATTCTATCGAGAGAATGAAGACAACCTACAGAATGGGAGAAAATATCACATGCAAATTATACATCTGACAGGGGCATGTACCCAGAATATACAAAGATATAAAAATATGTAAATTATAACTCTCAACAATAAAAAGACAAATCGTTCAATTTAAAATTGGGCAAATGGCTTTTTTTTTTTTTTAATTTGAGACAGGGTCTTGCTGTTGCCCAGGATGGAATGCAGTGGTGGGATCACACCTCACTGCAGCCTCAGCCTCCCAGGCTCAAGCGATCCTCCTGCCTCAGCCTCCTGAGTAGCTGAGACTACAGGTGTGCACCACCAAGCTCAGCTACGTTTTTTATTTTTATTTTTGTAGAGATGGGGTCTTTCTATGTTGCTCAGGCTGGATGGGCAAAGGGTTTAAATAGACATTTATCCAAAGAAGATAACATGAATGGCCAATAAACACATGAAAAGATGCTCAACATCCTTACACATCAGGGAAATGCAAATCATTTGTGATACCACGGTGGTATCACTTCACACCCACTAGGATGGAGAATAAGGAGTACTGGCAAGGACGTGGAAAAGTTAGAATCCTCATAAGTTGCTGGTGGGAATATAAAATGATGCAGCCGCTGTGGAAAACAGTCTGGTAGTTCCTCAAAAGGTTAAACACAGACCACGCGCGCGCGGTGGCTCAGGCCTGTAATCCCAGCACTTTGGGAGGCCGAGGCATGTGGATCACCTGAGGTCAGGGGTTTGAGACCAGCCTGGCCAACATGGTGAAACCCCGTCTCTACTAAAAATACAGACATTAGCCAGGCGTGGTGGTGTGCGCCTGTAATACCAGATACTTGGGAGGCTGAGGCAGGAGAATCGTTTGAACCCAGGAGGCAGAGGTTGCCTGGCCTAAATGCCACTTTAAAATGGCTAATTTTCTCTCAATAAAAAATAGAATCAAACCTAATTCTGGGCCTTTCTCAAGCTGAGAGGATTGCTTGAGCCTGAGAGGTTGAAGCTGCAGTGAGCTGGGACTGCACCACTGCACTCCAGCTTGGATAACAGAGTGAGGCTGTCTCAGGAAAACAAAACAAAAAAGTACTAACTTCCAGCCGGGTGTGGTGGCTCACCCTGTAATCCCAGCACTTTGGGAGGCTGAGGTGGGCGGATCACCTGAGGTTGGGAGTTCGAGACCAGCCTGACCCACATGGAGAAACCCCATCTCTACTAAAAATTGAAAATTAGCTGGGCGTAGTGGCACATGCCTGTAATCCCAGCTACTCAGGAGGCTGAGGCAGGAGAATCGCTTGAACCTGGGAGGTGGAGGTTGCAGTGACCCGAGATCTCACCATTGCACTTCAGCCTGGGCAACAAGAGCAAAACTCCGTCTCAAAAAAGTACTAACTTCCTCTGGCTGTACCATGTCTTCTACCCATCTCTCCTCCCATTAAATGCACCCTAACTTCAGTGTAGCTGGACTGGGACTAAACTGAATGTGGCCTCAGGGCCTTTGCACCTGCGGTTCCCTCCACCAGGAATGCATTTTCCTAAACAGGCTTCTTATGCAGAGTGCAGGGCATGTAAGTTTCCCTTTAAGATCACACCATCCCAGGCTCGCGTCCCCGCTACCAAGTCGACTCACCTGGGGGCTCTGCTGGAGTTGTTAGCAGGGAGGAGAGACGGGTCCAGGAGGCCAGAGGCGTTGGCTGAGAGAGCCACGCAGCGGGCAGCCGACGACGGCAGGACCCTCATGGTCTGCTCGCTGGGTGGGTACAGCGTGGCGCCCAGGGCCACCCACAGCGACAGCGCCAAGCCTGCGGCCAGTCCCGAGAGGACGCCCTGGGGGCGAAGCCAGCGTCAGGGGAAGGGAGGGGCCTGTTCGACCACGCCCCTCCCCGCCCCTCGCCACCGCCCCCACTCACCAGGGTGTTGCAGGCGGGCAGGAACATTCCCAAGATGAAGGCTCCGAGGAGGGGGCCGCTGATGACTCCCATGACAGTGAAGGAGCCCTGGGAGAGTAGGTGGGAGTGGGGCTGAGGGCGGAGCCCTCCCACTCCTCTGGGCCTTAGTTTACCCGCCGGGAAAGCGAGACCTCAACTCCACTTTGGGTGCCAAGGACTTCTCTGTGCCTCAGTTTCCCTAAAGGGGAGAGAACCCCCGCCCCCGTTCCCGCCTCTCTCCCCTGGGGTGGAGGCAAAGATACTGATTCTTTCTTGGGGGTGGCAGTCCCACCCCTAAGCCAGGGAGCCTTTTCTTCTTCTTCTTCTTCTTATTTTTTTTTTTGTTGAGACAGTCTCACTCTGCTTGCTGCCCAGGCTAGAGTGCAGTGGCACAATCTCGGCTCACTGCAACGTCTGTAGGGAGGCCCTTTCTGCCTCCAGGTCGCCACCCCCCTCCTCCCAATTCCCCTAGCCCAAGCCAGCAGGCTGCAAAATGTCACGTGATAGCCTCTGGCATCAAACAGAACTTAGTTCTTAATCTCAGCGACTTGGAAGGCTGAGGCAGGAGGTCGCTTGAGGCCAGGAGTTCAAGACCAGCCTAGGCACAAAGCGAGACCCTATCTCTAAAAAAGAGTTTTAAAATTAGCCAGGCCAGGCGCGGTGGCTCACACCTGTAATCCCAGCACTTTGGGAGGCAGAGGCAGGCATATCAGTTGAGGTCAGGCGTTCGAGACCAGACTGGCCAATATGATGAAATCTAATAAAAATACAAAAATTTAGCCTGGCATGGTGGCGTGCACCTGTAATCCCAGCTACTCCAGAGGCTGAGGCAGAACTGCTTAAACCCAGGAAGTGGAGGCTGCAGTGAGCTGAGATCATGCCACCGTACTCTAGCCTGGGCAACAGAGCAACACTGTGTCTCAAAAAAAAATAAAGAATAAAACAGAGCTGGGCGCGGTGGCTGACGCCTGTAATCCCAGCACTTTGGGAGGCTGAGGCAGGTGGATCACGAGGTCAAGAGATTGAGACCATCCTGGCCAACATGGTGAAACCTCGTCTCTACTAAAAGCACAAAAATTCGCCAGGTGTGGTGGCACACGCCTGTAGTCCCAGCTACTCAGGCGGCTGAGACAGGAGAATTGCTTGAACCCGGGAGGCAGAGGTTGCAGTGAGCTGAGATCGTGCCACTGCACTACAGCCTGGTAACACAGCAAGATCCATCTCAAAAAAGAAAAAGAGAAAGAGAGGAAAAAAAAAATAGCCAGGTATGGTGGCACATATCTGTAACCCCAGGTACTTGGGAGGCTGAGTTGGAAGGATGGCTTGAACCCAGGAGTTGGAGGCTGCAGTGAGCTATGATCGGGCCTCTGCACTCCAGCCTGGGACAACACAGTGAGACCCCATCTCAAAAAAAAAAGAAGTGAGTTCTGCAACTGACACATGTGACCTCTGAGCCTCAGTTCAATGGGAAAATGCCCCACCTCTCAGGGAGACCAGGGCAGGGGGCAGGTGGGGTCTCACCTGGAGGACGCCTCCCCCAAGCAGTGAGGACAGAGCCGCCACGGTGAGACAGGCCGAGCCGTAGATGAGTGCTGTAGCGGATGGGGGTGGCACGGTCAATGGGAAGAGACTGCCCTGGCCTCCCACCCGGGTCTCCCTGAAACTCACAGAGCCCCTTGGAGATAATCACGAGTTTCCTGGGTGCCAGGGTCCGCTGCCGCGGTTTGATTAAATCTTCTACAGTGACTGCAGCCATGGCATTGATGCTGGTGGACGCTGTGCTGTGTGGGGAAGGCGGCGGGGGGCCCTCAGGCCACATGGAGAGACCGTCCATACCATCTGGCCTGCCAGACCCCACCCAGCCTGAGGGCAGAGGTGTGGGTAACCCGGTCCTGCCAAGGTGAAGGAGATATCCATCCCTCCCCTCCCTGAAGACCTGAGACATCCCCACTGGAGCAAGGACACCTGTGACCAAGGACAGGCGGGACAGTCAAGTTCCTGGTTCCAGAGGGACTGCAGTCACAGGTGGGAGATTCACAAAAGGGACAGTGAGGGTGGGTGACCAGAAGTCCCCGAAGATTGGAAACCACTTGAGTGTATGGCCTGGGAGGGCAGGAACAGGGGTCTGCTTGGTCATGGCTGTGCCCCAGGGTTTACAACAACAGAACCTGGGCCGGGTATGGTGGCTCATGCCTGCAATCCCAGCACTTTGGGAGGCCAAGGCGGGCAGATCACCTGAGGTCACGAGTTCGAGACCAGCCTGGCCAACATGGTGAAACCCCATCTGTACTAAAAATACAAAATTTAGCTGGGGATGGTGGCATGTGCCTGTAATCCCAGCTACTTGGGAGGCTGAGGCAAGAGAATTGCTTGAACCTGGGAGGTGGAGGTTGCAGTGAGCCGAGATCGCGCCATTGCACTCCAGCCTGGGTGACAGAGCAAGACTCCGTCTGAAAAACAAAACAAAACAAAACTGGCCAGGCGCAGTGGCTCACGCCTATAATCCAACCACTTTGGGAGGCTGAGGTGGGTAGATCACCTGAGATCAGGAGTTTGAGATCAACCTGACCAGCATGGAGAAACCCCGTCTCTTCTAAAAATACAAAATTAGGTGGTGCATGCCCATAATCCCAGCTACTCGGGAGGCTGAAGCAGGAAAACCGCTTGAACCCGGGAGGTGGAGGTTGTGGTGAGCCAAGATCATGTCATTGCACTCCAGCCTGGGCAACAAGAGCAAAACTCTGTCTCAAAACAAACAAACAAACAAACAAAAAACAGTACCTGCCATACAGTAGATGCTCAATAAATATTTGTCTGAGGGAGGAAGGAAGGAAGGAAGAAGAGAGGAGAGTCAGGAGTCAGGTGTGGCCCTCACAGTTGATAAGAAGGTGAAGATCCTACTGTGGTCCCTGTGCCCAGGGTGTGCTCTCTGCCAGCACCTACCTGAGCTGTCTCCTAGAGACCAAGCAGGGAATGATGGCCAGGTCCAGAACATTCCATGCCCCAGGGGGATGGCAGGTGGGGACGAGGAGGCTCCCAGTGGCTTAAATACCACTTGATATACAAGCAGGGGTGCTCACCTGAGGGTGCCACTGTAAGCACATGCCAGGAAGAGCCCGGGGACTCCAGGCAGGTCCTCGAAGATGTCCAGAACCAGCAGAGGCATGTACTGCAGAGAATTGGGGGTCAGCCTCCCAGACAGCAGCACCCCGAGGGCAGGGGCTTCTATCTGTCCTGACTCTGCACATCCCCAGCACCCAGGACAGACAGGACACACAGTGAGGATTTAATATGTATTTGATTTTTGTTTGTGGGTTTTGCTTTGTTTTGAGACAAGATTTTGCTCTGTTGCCCAGGCTGGAGTGCAGTGGCGCAACTGTGGCTCATGCAGCCTAGAACTCCTGAGCTCAAGTGATCCTCCCGCCTCAGCCCCACCCCCGGTAGCTGAGATCACAGGCGTGTGCCACCATGCCTTGCTAATTTTTTAAAATTTTTTGTGTAAAGATGGAGGTTTGGCCAGGCGCAGTGGCTCCTGCCTATAATCCCAACATTTTGGGAGGCTGAGGCAAGTGGATCATTTGCGCTTAGGAGTTCAAGACCAGCCTGGCCAACATGGTGAAATCCTGTCTCTACTAAAAATACAAAAATTAGCTGGCCATGGTGGTGTACATCTACAGGATCACACCTGTAATCCCAGCACTTTGGGAGGCTGAGGCGGGTGGATCATGAGGTCAGGAGTTTGAGACCAATCTGGCCAACACAGTGAAGCCTGTATCTACTAAAAAAAAAAAAAAAAAATACAAAAAATTAGCTGGGCATGGTGGTGTGCGCCTGTAATCCCAGCTACTCGGGAGGCTGAGGCAGGAGAATCACTTGAACCTGGGAGGCGGAGGTTGCAGTGAGCAGAGATCGCACCACTGCGCTCCAGTGAGAACGACACAGAAAGACTCCGTCTCAAAAAAAAAAAAAAAGTGGGGCCCAGTGGCTCATGCCTGTAATCCCAGCACTTTTGGAGGCCAAGTAGGAGTTTGAGGTCAGGAGTTTGAGACCAGCCTGGCCAACATGGCGAAAACCCATCTCTACTAAAATATAAAAAAAATTATCTGGGCATGGTAGCACACACCTGTAATTCCAGCTACGTGGGAGGCTGAGGCAAGAGACTGGCTTAAGCCCGGGAGGCAGAGGCGGCAGTGAGCTGAGGTCATACCACTGCACTCCAACCTGGGCAACTGAGCGAGACTCTGTCTAAAAAAACAATGGTGTAAAGATGGGGTCTCCCTATGCTGCTCAGGCTGCAATGTGCACTGCTTGATCAACTGCATGAACCTGAGAACTGCCACTGAGCCCCACCGTGTGCTGAGCCCGTGATCCCAGGGAGGCAGCGACCTGTGTCATCCCCATTTTACTGATGAAGTCTGTGAGGCAGAGAGCTACCGTCCCCGCCTGAAGTCACACATTCCGGCAGTCCCAGGTCTGACCTCCCGGAAGGACTGCAGATGGGATGGTCCCCTGTAACCTCTGCTAACTCCGAACCCCATGGTCAGAACTCTAGTTGGGGTGTGACCTAGGCCTGGGTCCTGGTGCTGCCCCTCTAACTTGCCCGTCGACTTCAGGCAGTTACTTCCCCCCAGACCTCAGTTTCCTCATCTGTAAAGTGGGAGCCATGACCACCTTGCCTTTCTCAGAAGAAAGATTAGATGCGGAACTAACTGCTGGTGAAGGGAAGAGCACTGTGCACAGAGTAGACGCTTGGGACATGGAGACCGGAGCTGGTCATTCTTCTTCTTATCAACAACATGATTCGTTTCTGCTGGATCTCAGCTTTTGTTTTTGCTTTTTTTGAGATGGAGTCTCTGTCACCTAGGTTGGAGTGCAGTGGCGTGATCTTGGCTCACTGCAACCTCCACCTTCCAGGTTCAAGTGATTCTCCTGCCTCAGCCTCCCGAGTAGCTAGGATTACAGGCGCACGCCACCAGGCCCAGCTAATTTTTTTTTTTTTTAGTAGATACAGGCTTCACTATGTTGGCCAGATTGGTCTCAAACTCCTGACCTCATGATCCACCCGCCTCAGCCTCCCAAAGTGCTGGGATTACAGGCGTGAGCCACCACGCGCAGCTAATTTTTGTATTTTTAGTAGAGACAGGGTTTCACCATGTTGGCCAGGCTGGTCTCAAACTCCTGATCTCAGGCGATCCCCCTGCCTCAGCCTCCCAAAGTGCTGGGATCACAGGCGTGAGCCACCGCGTCCGGCCTCCTCTGAGCTCTTTCCTGCCTCTCGGCCTTTGCACAGGTCATTCGCTCTTCAACCTCAACCCCACCAAGGTGGTTGGGGAGTGCAGAGCCAACCAGGAGCCTGGGTGGGACTCACCTGGTCTGGGGCGGAGATGCGCCCCACAAGGAGGGGGTCGCAGTCAGAGTAGAACACAAACATGATGATGCCACAGCAGGCGGCACTGGACACGATCAGGAACAGGCCCACCTGGTTGATGAGCAGGGCCCTGCGGGGAGAGGCGGCCTCAGGTTGGTGGAGGGGCAGCATGTCCCAGAAACCCCCACCCTGCTCCCCGAAACACTCACAGCTTGGCCTGCTTCTCTGTACGGCAAGCCACGTAGCGCTGCACCTGCGCCTGGTTCACGCCGTACATGGAGAGCCACACCAACGTGCCACCCACCACAAACGTCCAGAATGTATAGCGGCTCCTCGGGTCTGGGTTAAAGCTAGGGGAGGACAGGGCAAGTCAGACACGTGGAGATGTCTCACTGACTCCACCCTCCCAAGGGCCCCAGGCAGCGCTTCTGGACCTTATTGGGGACATTTGGATTGGATTTTGTCGGTCAGGCACGGTGGCTCACGCCTGTAATCCCAGCACTTTGGGAGGCTGAGGCAGGCAGATCACGAGGTCAAGAGATCGAGACCATTCTGGTCAACATGGTGAAACCCTGTCTCTGCTAAAAATACAAAAATTAGCTGGGCGTGGTGGTGTGAGCCTGTAGTCCCAGCTACTTAGGAGGCTGAGGCGGGAGGATTGCTTGAACCTGGGACGCGGAGATTGCAGTGAGCCAAGATCACACCTTTGCACTCCAGCCTGGGTGACAGAGCAAGATTTCATCTCAAAAAATAATAATAATAAATGAATGGGCCGGGCAAGGTAGCTCAAGCCTGTAATCCCAGCACTTTGGGAAGCTGAGGCGGGCGGATCACGAGGTCAAGAGATCAAGATCATCCTGGCCAACATGGTGAAACCCCATCTCTACTAAAAAATACAAAAAACAATTAGCTGGGCATGGTGGCATGCGCCTGTAGTCCCAGCTACCCGGGAGGCTGAGGCAGGAGAATTGCTTGAACCCGGGAGGTGGAGGTTACAGTGAACCGAGATTGTGCCACTGCACTCCAGCCTGGCGCCTGGCAACAGAGCAAGACTCTGTCTCAAAAAATAATAATAATAAATAATAAATTAATTAATTAATTAAATTAAAAATAAATGGAGTGGGTTTTGAAGTATGCACAGGCATTTGCTAGATTGAAAATTCATGTGTTCGTTTACTGAGTCATCTATGTGTGCCCTCAAAAACCATTTTTCTGTGCCTAGCTGGGAGTTCAGAGCGGCTTTAGCTGCCAATCTGGGCTGAGGGGAGGAGCAGAGAGCAGGAGCCAGGAGAGGCGGGGCCGGGGGTGCAGTAAGGGCCTCCTGGAGCAGGCGGCATTGGCTGGCTTCTCCCAGGCACAAACAGAGCCCAGAGCCCACCCATTCTCTCTCTTTTTTTTTTTGTGAGGCGTGGAGGGTGGCTGGGACAGGGTCTCACTCTGTCATCCAGGCTATAGTGCAGTAGTCTGATCTCAGCTCACTGCAGCCTCTGCCTCCCAGGCTCAAGCAATCCTCCAGCCTCAGCCTCCAGAGTAGCTGGGACCACAGGCGCACACCACGACGCCCAGCTAATTTTTGTATTTTTGTAAAGATGAGGTTTCATCTTTACAAAATGTTGCCCAGGCTGGTCTCGAACTCCTGAGCTCAAGTGATCTGCCCGCCTCAGCCTCCCAAAGTGCTGGGATGATGGGCAAGAGAAACTGTGCCCTGGTCCCAGCCCCATCCTGCTGCAGTATCCTCTGCATTTTCACTCACTCCATCAGGTTGATCCGGGAGTGATTCTGGGCCAGCGTGAGCGCATGGCGGGGCCCTCCCACAAGCATGATGCCTCGGGCCAGGACAACCCAGAAGCCACTTAGCATCACCACCACCTGGAACACATCAGTCCAGACCACAGCCTTCATGCCGCCCTGCAGGATGGGAGAGAGAGAGGGAGAGTGGCTGTTAAATGGGGAACCTGGCTGTGGCTAACCCTACCTGGCTTTCAGCAGTGCCTGGGGCTGATGACCTTCTATGCCTCAGTTTCCTCATCTGTAAAGTGTGATTAATAATAATACCTTCTCCCTGTGCTGTTGCAAGAATTAAGTAAGTTATTTTATTTTTAAAGAATGGGTCTCTCTCTATTGCCCAGGCTGGAGTGCAGTGGTGTGATCACAGCTCACTGCAGCCTGGAACTCTTAGGCTCAAGTAATCCTCCTGCCTTAGCCTCCAGAGTAGCTGGAACTACAGTGGGTGCCACCATGCCTGACTAATTAAAAAAATTTTTTTTATAGAGATGGGGGCGTTTCATGATGTTGCCCAGGCTGGTCTCGAACTCCTGGCCTCAAGTGATCCTTCTACTTTAGCCTCCCAAAGTGCTGGGATTACAGGTATGAGTCACTGTGGCCAGTAGAACTAAACAAGTTAATAAGTGAAAAAGATTTGGAACATGACGTGACACATGCGAGTGTCAGTTAGTGATTGCTGCCATTACTATTACTATGATTGATTGATTGATTTAGAGGCGGAGTCTCGCTCAGTTGCCCTGGCTGGAGGGCAGTGGCGCAATCTCCGCTCACCGCAACCTACGCCTCCAGGCTTGAAGAGATTCTCCTGCCTCAGCCTCCCCAGAAGCTGAGACTACAGGCGTGTGCCACTGCGTCCGGCTACTTTTTGTATTTTTTGTAGAGGCAGGGTTTCGCCATGTTATCCATGCTGGTCTCAAACTCCTGACCTCAAGTGGTCCGCCTGCCTCTGCCTCCCAAAATGCTGGGATTACAGATGTGAGCCACCGCGCCCGGCCGCCATTCCTATTATCACTTTGATAACAATATCATTATCAAGGTCAGACCTGAGCCAGCCAGTTAGCCCTCCCTGGGAACTCAGCCAGCCCCAAGCTGAAGCGGGAACTCATTTCCTGCTGGTCGGGAAACCAGAAGAGGTGGAAGCTTGGAGCTGATGGGGCTTGGAGAGATGGGAGAGAGACCCAGAGGATGAGGTCGGAGTACCTGGATCCAGCCATGCCTGAAGCTGCCATACCTCTAGATTCTCAGCAATAAAATCTTTCAGATCACTTTTCATTATAAAGATGAGGACAGTGGGACAGCTGGGACAGACGCTTCCTCAGGAGAAAGGGGCAAGCCCAGAGTCTCCCCACAAGAGACCCAGTGGGCCTGATCCCCCATATGGAGTGGGTTCCCCAGGGCCACTCACCACAGCTGTGTAAAAAGTGCAGATAATTCCGGTGGACAGGAGCGACGCCCAGATGTCCAGCCCGGTCACTATGCAAAAAGAGTCCCCCCTGTTAGGCCTCTGAGCGGGGCACAAACTTAGTCCCCAGCGTCTCGGGTCCTCCTCTCCCTACCTTTCTCCTTCCAGACACCGTCCCCCTCCCCCGCCCCCGATCTCCCAGAGTCACACCTTGGTTCAGGATGAGGGCCGGTGCGTAGATGACGATGCCAGTGTACAGCATCTGTAGACAGTGTGGGGCAGGTGAGCCCGGGGGGCGTCTGGGATAGTTGGGCATGGGGAGGGGAGGAGGACGGGTGGTCCCAGCATATGGGCGGTTCAGATAGGCCGGGTCTTGCAGAGTGGAGGCGGGGTCAGGCCGGGTGTGGTCAGGCCAGGTGTGGTATGGGAGGGGACTGGTGGGGCGGGGCCAGAACGGGAGCGTGGACGGGGCCTGGGCGGGGCCACGCGGGTCGGGGCGGGGTCTTGATAGTGGAGGCGGGGCTAGTGAAGGCTGACGCTCCGGGGCCCCCGCGCGGACGGCGGGGCCGAGGCCGCTCACCGTGGCCACGATGTACTGCACAGTCCCGCAGAGCCGCACCGCCCGGCTGAAGCGCAGCTCCAGGTACTGCAAGCAGGGACTCGAAGTCACCTAGACAGGCCCTACCCGGGGGCCGAGGCCTCTTGGGTCCCTCGCCCGCTCTCTAGGTGGGCCCCTCCCTCTGGAGGCCAACCGCGCTGGCGGGATTCTTGCACGCGGGGGCCTCGCCGCACGCACACACCTGTGCACACATGCCATCCCATGCCTGTGCTTACGCCGTGGACCTGGAGGACGGGTCCATGCGTGTGCACGCGCCCTCCCACTTGCGCCTGACGGGTGCGGGCTCCCGGAGCGGCCACTGCTCCTCGGACACCGACGTAGCCCGCAAGCGCACAGTGTAGACAGTGCCCGGGGCCAATGGTGTTGGCCGCCTAGGATTTACTGGTCACGATTTTTTTTCCTTTGAGACAAGAGTTTCACGCTGTTGCCCAGGCTGGAGTGCAGTGGTGCGATCTCGGCTCACTGCAACCTCCCGGGTTCAAGCAATTCTCCTGCCTCAGCTTCCCAAGTAGCTGGAATTACAGGTGCCCGCCACCACGCCCGGCTAATTTTTGTATTTTTAGTAGAGACAGGGTTTAACCACGTTGGCCAGGCTGGTCTCGAACTCCTGACCTCAACTGATCCGTTCACCTCGGCCTCCTGAAGTGCTGAGATTACAGGCGTGAGGCACAGCGCCTGGCCCGGTCACGATTTTAATCGCTTTACCCTCTCCCCTGGAGGGAGGTGCTGTGATTCGCCCGGTTGAACATCTGAGGAACCCGAACAGGAGGCACACCCCTTGCCCAAGATAGAAGAAAGCCGTGAAGCCGGGTTTCGAACCCCGGAGCTGTCAGCAGTCTCTTCTAGCGCGCACACGTGGGTCCGCATGCCCAGGCAGGTGGGGGGCAGGTGTGTGACTGTCCACACTTGAGTACACACCTGGTCGAGCCGGGTCCGGCCCGCGCACTTCCACCGAAGGACCAGGACGCCAGGCCCTCTCTTCCTCCTTCCTGCCCTTCGCCCGGTGCCTGCGGCCTCTTCCCAGAACCCTCCCCACGTGTCTGCCTAGGGGCCCCTTCCGTTAAAGCACCGAGGTGCCATCCGCGTCCTCCTGTACAGCGGCTCAGAGCCCCAGAGCCTCCCCCACACCGGGTCCCAGCACTGCCAGTGGGGCGGGTCCTGCCCCGGGCCTCTGTCCCCTACCTCGTAGGTGCTGGTGAGGCCCAGGCGATAGAAAACCGGCATGAAGAGCAGGGCGGTGAGGACCGAGTTGAGAAGCTGACCCAGACACATCCAGAGGAACTTGAGGCCATAGCGGTAGGCCTCGGACGGCACGCCAAGCACCTGTACGGCCGACATGAAGCTGGCGGAGAGCGACAGGCCCACGGGCAGGGCCGCCAGGCGCCTGCCCCCAGTGAAGAAGTCCTCAGCGCTGCGCTGCCCGCCCCGAGCCAGCCCGACCCACAGCCCGATGCCAGTGGACACCAGGAGCATGAGGGCAAAGACCCCGTAGTCCCAGGCTCCGAAGGTGGGCCGTTCCCCGGTTTCCACGGCCTCCATGAGGGCGGGTGCGGAGACCCAGCGCGTTCTCGGCCGCCCTGTGTGCTTCAGCTGGAGAAGCCGGCAGGGGCCGAGGACGGGGCGGGCGGGTGGGAGGATGCTGAGCCGCCCGTACCCCCTCCTTCTGGGGTGGGAAGCTGCGAGAGTGGCTAGGGCTCCCTGGGTTAGGAATCTCTGGGTTGTCGCTGTCTTTCTCGGTTTCCCCTGTCCCTGCTCTCTGTCTCTGTGCCTGCCCCTGCTGTCTGTCTGTCCGGCCACCTCGCCTCTCACTCGGGGTCCCGTGGTGCCATGCAGCCGGCTGTCTGTCCCTCTCCCTGGGCGCAGTGCTCAGCGCCGACAGCTGGAGGTCGCCTTGGGGCTTAAGGGAGCAGCTCGTGATTGTGGGCTGCAGATTTATTGGGCTCCCAGGTCACTGCGACTCCGCCTCCAGACCTAGGGGCGGGCAGGACCCGCACCCTTTCCGCCCTGGACTGGGATAGACAGGCTGGGACAGGCTACCTGGGTGGCTGTAGGGGGTGGTGGTGGGGAGGCCTCCCAAATGACCCCTATCTCCATGCACCCACTCATCCCCATGCGCCGTGATCAAGGCTGTCACTCTCTGCTATTGACAGGTGGGGAAATTGAGTCTCAGAGAGGGCGTGTCACTTGCCCAAGGCCACACAGCCTGCTTCAGCACTCAAAGCCGCGATGTGCTTGAATACCTTGAGCTATGGGGAGCTCACTTTCATGCAAGACTGGGGTTCACTTTCAGGGTTTCAGGGGACCCATAAAGAAAACTTACCCGGCCTTAATCACTTGAAGCCGGGCGGCGGAGGGTGCTGTGAGCCGAGATCGTGCCACTGCACCACAGCCTGGGCGGTCGAGCAAGACTCCGTCTCAAAAACAAAAAACAAAAGACAAAAAAACAAAAAAAACTTACCCGGCCTTACCACCCCCGAACTGGCATATGAGCCTACCCCTTCTCTAGAACCTTAGGGGGTGGGCATCACTGAACCCCACTCTTGGGCTAAGCTGGGTAGGAGACATTCAGAGCCCAAGTCCTGAGTGGGTACATACTTGGGGAAGTCTTTGCGCCTCCCTGGGCCTCAGTTTCCCCATCTGTAAACAGGGATAAGATAGTCCCTGCCTCAGAGGAATAAATGGGACCTGATAACACAAGCCTGGTACATAAGTGCCTCATTCATTCATTTATTCATCATCACTTCATTCATTCATTGTTGGCCCTGTGCCAGGCATACATGGATCATGGAGGTGGTGGGGGCTTTCAAGGCTGTGAACCCGAATAAGCGGAGACCATGACCGCTAGGGAGGTAGGGTCTCGCTTGTCCCTATCACACAGATGAGGAAACCAAGGTTGCGGGTGGGGGAAAGTCCATTGCTGGGAATCACGCTACCATGGGGACCAAGGAGCTGTCATCTCGGGGCCCTTCTCTGAAGAACTCAGGGAGACTTTGACCTCTGGAGGTTCTGGTCTCTGGGTTCAAGTCTCAGCTCGGCCTCCAACTTTCTGGGCAACCACGCATCTCAAACTTGGTTCCCTTCTCCATAAGCTGGCGGCATCTGATTTTCTGGGGGTTGAATGAAACAGCGTTAGAGGCCTGGCATGGTGGCTCACTCCTGTAATCACAGCACTTTGGGAGGCTGAAGTGGGAGGATCACTTGAGTTCCGGAGTTCAAGACTACCCTGGGCAACATAATGAAACCCTGTCTGCATGAAAATACAAAAATTAGCCCGGCATGGTAGCACATGGCTGTAATCCCAGCTACTCAGGAGGCTGAGGCGGGAGGATCGCTTGAGCGTGGTAGGTCAAGGCTACAATGAGCTGTGGTGGAGAACTGCACTGCACTCCAGCCTGGGCAGCACAGCGAGATCCTGTCGCAAAAAAAAAAAAAAAAAAGAAAGAAAGAAAGAAAGAGAAAAAGAAAGAAAGAAAGGCAAGAAAGCAAAGCGCTTTCGAGTCCTTCTCGCCAGCCTCTGCTGCCCCCTAGTGGCCCTCTCTGGGCCGCTCCAGCTGGGTGCAGCGTTTCTCCACGCGTCCCCACGTAACCCCGGACAGTCCTCTTGCTCCCTCTCCGCTGTGCAGGGTGGGCCTGTCCCTCCCCCTGGGACTGTGACATTGCGGCGGCTACACGGGCACCTGTTGCCTGCTGGCGAGTACCTCCTGCCCTCGCCGGGAGAGTGGGTTGAGCACCAAGTTCTTCCTCCTTCCATCCAGGTCAGCCATCCTCCTGGAAACCCGGTTGGAAAAGGGGAGATTGGCCGCGCGCGGTGGCTCACGCCTGTAATCCCAGCACTTTGGGAGGCCGAGGCGGACGGATCTCTTGAGGTCTGTTCAAGACCGGTCCTGCCAACATAGTGAAACGGCGTCTCTACTAAAAATACAAAAATTAGACGGGCGTGGTGGCGGGCGCCTGTAATCCCAGCTACTCGGGAGGCTGAGGTGGGGGAATCGCTTGAACCCGGGAGACGGAGGTTGCAGTGAGCAGAGATCACGCCACTGCACTCCAGCCTGGGCGACAGAGTGAGACTCCGAGACTCCATCTCAAAAAAAAAAAAAAAAGCAAAAATTAAAAAAAATAAGAATAGAAAAGGGGCGATCCCAGCGGGATCCCCTACTTGCAAAGCCCTGCCCAGCAATGCAAATATATGCAAATTGTGCAAATACATGCAAATGGACCCCCTTCTCTCCAGGGAAGTTCTGCGACGTCAAAGCTTCTCTTCTTCCTACCGTGGGGGTCCAGGCTGTGGCCAGAGGCTGAGAGGCTCATTCATTGAATGCCTACAGTGTGCAGGGCGCTCCACCACGTGCTGGGGACACAGTATGATCCAGGTGAACCCACCCCAGGGCGGTGATGGCCCTGACCTCACCGGCAGATACATACTCATTTCAGCCAGGCACCGTGGCTCACACCTGCAATCCCAGCACTTTGGGAGGCTGAGGTGGGAGGATCGCCTGAGCCTGGGAGGTCGAGGCTGCAGTGAGCAGTGATTACATCACTGAATTCCGGCCTGGATAGATGGAGGCAGCCTGGAGGGCGACATGCTGAGAGCTCTGAGAGAGGACCTTTCGCTGGTGAATCGAGACTTACAGGCAGAGAATGAGGGAGCTTGGAAAGTGGAGGGAGCTGGGGGAAGGGTGCTGTCGGGAGAGGGAACTGCCAATGCCGGGACCCTGAGGTGAGAAGCCAGAGCTTGAGGACCAGCCTTGGAGGCTGGAGCAGGGTGAGTGGAGTCAGGCAATCAACGGGTATCTCCTGGGCCTCTGTGAGGGGCGTGGATTTTATTCTGAGGGTGCTGGGGAACCCTAGGAGAGTTTGGAGCAGGAGAGGAGCCCAGGAGATTTCTAGGTTCTGAAAAATGGGTCATATCCAAGTGGCTGGAGAGGGGTGGCTGCCAGGTGGGGAGAGGCGGGTGGATTTGGAATGCACTTTGGAATTCCTGAGGAGGTCTGGAGTGAGGGCCCCTGCAGAGTGGGTGGGACCATCTCCTGCCTTAGGGGAGGGAATTGTGAGCCTAGAGAGAAGCAGCAGAGTGGGGAGAATCAGGTCACCCCTTCCGTGACTGTGATTCCAATCACAGGAGCGGGCAGCAGGAACCCAGGATGTGAGTTAGGAAGGGCCCAAGGCCGAGGCAGACAACATGAGCAGAATGTGCAGGAAGGGGAGAGTGGTGGCAGTGGCCGTCGCTGTCCCCACCCCCTTGGTTCCCCGGAGACAGGCAGGTGTTAGGGTGAGAAGCTGAGCTGTGCAGCATGACCTGCTGGGTGGCCCTGGACATCAATGCCCCTTCTGTGAACTAGGAGTGACAGTGGGTTTTGAACCCACGCCATGGGGAGCCAGAATGTCCTTGAACTTCAACTCCACGCTCAATAAGGGCAAACCGGCCAGTTTCAGTAGCTCCTGCCTGTAATCTCAGCACTTTGGGAGGCCAGGGCAGGAGGATGGCTGGAGGCTAGGAGCTGGAGACCAGCCTGGGCAATGTAGTGAGACCTTCAACTCTACAATTTTTTTTTTTTAAGACGGAGTTTTGTTCTTGTTGCCCAGGCTGGAGTGCAATGGCAGAATCTCGGCTCGTTGCAATCTCCACCTCCCAGGTTCAAGTGATTCTCCTGCTTCAGCCTCCCGAGTAGCTGGGATAACAGGCGCCCACCACCTTGCCCGGGTAATTAAAAAAAAAATTTTTTTTTTTAATTTTTAGTAGAGATAGATAGGGTTTCACCGTGTTGGCCAGGCTGTTCTCAAACTCCTGACCTCAGATGATCCACCTGTCTCTGCCTCCCAAAGTGCTTGGATTACAGGTGTGAGCCACTGTGCCCAGCCAAAAATTTTTTAAAACTAGCCAAGTTTAGCAGGGCGCGGTGGCTCACGCCTGTAATCCAAGCACTTTGGGAGGCAGAGGCAGGTGGATCACCTGAGGTCGGGAGTTCAAGACCAACCTTACCAACATGGAGAAACCCCATCTCTACTTAAAAATACAAAATAAGCTAGACATGGTGGCACATGCCTGTAATCCCAGCTACTTGGGAGGCTGAGAAAGGAGAATCGCTTGAACTGGTGAGGCAGAGGTTGCGGTGAGCCAAGATCACACCATTGCACTCCCACCTGGGCCACAACAGCGAAATGGTGTCTCAAGAACAAACAAACAAAAAAAACAAAAAAACTAGCGGGAGTTTGGTGGTGCACACCTGTAGTCCCAGCTACTTAGGAGGCTGAGCAGGAGGGCTGCTTGAGTTGGGGAGGTTGAGGCTGCAGTGAGCAGTGATTGCGCCACTGCATTGTAGCCTGGGCGACAGAGGCAGACTCTCTCTAAAAAAAGAAATAAATGCAAACCATTCTTCCTTGCTGCTGCTGCTGTCTGTAAGATTTCATGGTTTGACCGGGTGCGGTGGCTCACGCCTGTAATCCCAACACTTTGGGAGGCCCAGGTGGGTGGATCACCTGAGGTCAGGAGTTCAAGAAACCCTGTCTCTACTAAAAATACAAAAAAAAATCAGCTGGGCATGGTAGCGGGCACCTGTAATCCCAGCTACTCAGGAGGCTGAAGTAGAACTGCTTGAACCTAGGAGGCAGAGGTTGCAGTGAGCCGAGATCGTGCCACTGCACTCCAGCCTGGGCGACAGAGCGAGACTCCATCTCAAAAGATTCCCGCTGGGCGAAGTGGCTCACACCTGTAATCCCAGCATTTTGGGAGGCCGAGATGGGCGGACCACCTGAGGTCAGGAGTTCGAGACCAGCCTGGCCAACATGGTGACACCCCATCTCTAAAAAAAAAAAGATTCCTTAATTGTAAGTCTTGAGATTCTCAGCTGTGAGTCTCAGATTCTGTGATTCTCATGTGGTCTGTCTCGGCTGCAGGAACTGGGGCTGGGGTCTCTTGGGCCTCCCCGCATGGGTCTGTCCTGCTTTGACATTGCTTCTGCTCCCATTGGTTCTCACTCAGGAGCAGAGGTGCAGGGCGGGCCAGGGAAGGGAGGCTTAAAATGTCGCTCCCTCAGGAATCACAGCCCTACCGAGGCCTAACACCTAGCACCTTGACAAGCCCTGGAATGAGACCTGGAGCGCCTCAGCACCTGAGGAGGTGGGAGGAGTTCCTGGATTCCTGCCCTTGCTTATCCTTGGGCTAACTGGGTGAGCCCGGGTAAGACCTGTCCCTCTCCAGACCCCAGGGGACATCCAGGCTCTCCCTGGCCAGCCTCTGCCTTATCAGCCCACTCACAGCCACGTGAAACGACCCATTTCTGCCCAGCCCCAGGGGTTTCCCTCTCCTCAACAGTCAGGGGCAGTTCTTGTTTGTTTCTTGTATTTGTTTTTCTGGGACAGGGTCGCGCTCTGTCGTCCAGGCTGGAGTGCAGTGGAGATTACAGCTCACTGCAACCTCAACCTTCTGGGCTCAAATGATCCTCCTGCCTCAGACTCCCAAGTAGCTGAGACTGGGCACACCACACATGCCCAGCGTCTGCGTGGGGCTGTGACTGCTCTTCTCCCTCCTGAGAAAGAATTAGGGTCTGTTCGTTCTGCCAAGCACCTACACCAGAATGAACTCAGGCCCGCACGAAGTAGGGGCTCAAGGATGACTGAGATTGCAACAGAGGGATGGTGTAGGGGGTGGGCACGTGGTTTGGGTAGTGGAGGGGATTGGATGTAACGGATGGATGGATGGGTGGGTGGACAGGTGGATGGATAGATGGATGGATGAGTGGTTGGATGGGAGAATGGATGGATGGATGGGTGGATAAACAGATGGCTGGATGAATTGGGCAGATGGATGAATGAATGGATGGATGAATGTGTGGATGGATGGGTGGATAGATGGATGGATTGAAGAATTGATGAGTGGGTAGGTGGATGGATGGAAGGATGGGTGGGTGGGTGGATGGATGGATGAATGGATGGATGGGTGGGTGGGTGGGTGGAAGGATGGGTGGGTGGCTGGGTGGCTGGATGGATGAATGAATGGATGGGTGGGTGGGTGGGTGGATGGATGAATGGGTGAATGGATGGGTGGGTGGATTGAGTGGACAGACGGATGGACAGGTAGCTGGTTAGATGGTAGAGGAATCTGTGACAGAATGGAAGGATGGGGATTGGCAGGGGGTGGGGGAATTCAGTGGTGGAGGGGCTTCTGGGCATTTACGAGAGGCTGAGTAGATGGCAAGGTGGAGATGAACAGGTGCAGCCAGTGATCTGGAGCACATTCATCCTGTCAACAGCCCCTCAGTAATGGGATTGTCTCCACGTCTCAGCTGGTTGGCGCAGAGCTCTCCCAACTGGCTCCCAGGCTGCTGCCACCTGGCTGAAGCCCTGGAGGGGCTCCAAGGCACAGGGAGGGGACTGAGGTGGAGACAGGAGCATGCAGTGGGCTTTGGTGGGGACCCTGAGCCTTCCACTTTCCTGATCTCTCATCCTCCTACTCATCTATTGCCTCCCAGCCCCCCAGCCCGGAGGGATCTCCACCCTCACTTTATACAGGAAGCAATGGCTCAGAGCGGGCAGGGACTTCTCCCAGACACAGTTCTCACGGCCTGAGTCCACAATGCCACGCCCTGCTTCAGCCCCAGCTCAAGGTAAGGTCACATCTAACAGAACAGCTCCATTACAGCCTACGCAGGACTCATGTCTCCTCCCCGTGTTCTCATCAAGGGGGTAGAAGGGTCAAGCCTCGGGAGGGGCTGAGCAGGGCCGGGGCAGCGCCGCACAGGGTGAGGTGCTAGAGACCCTTCTCCCTCGCTGTGCCTATGTTGCTTCTTCGTGGTCCAAAATGACTCCTGGAGCCCTCGCCATCGTGCCACACACCCGCCAGATGCACTTACTTGGGAATGGCACAGCAGTACTGTATTTTTGTTTGATCTCGCCCTGTTGCCAGGCTGAGTACAGTGGCATGGTCATGGCTCACTGCATGAGCCATGAACCTTCAGGCTCAAGTGATTCTCACACCTCAGGCCCCCACGTAGCTGGGACTACAGGTGTGCACCACCACACCCAGCTGATGTTACTTGGTGGACAGGGTCTTGCTATGTTGCCCAGGCTGGTCTCAAACTCCTGGCCTCAACTGATCCTCCTACCTTGGCCTCCCGAAGTGCTGAGATGGCAGCCACCAGCCACACCTGGCCATCGCTATGGAGGCTGGGAAATGTATTTTCTGAGTGGCACTTAAGCATGAAGACTCCCTTATGGAGAAAGGAGTTTATATTAGAAACCACGAGAGAGAAATTGTCTAGGCAAGATTTTAAAATTTTCAGCCAGCACCCGCTACATACTCTAAGGAACATTAAAAATATCCTGGGCCGAGCGCGGTGGCTCACGCCTGTAAGCCCAGCACTTTGGGAGGCCGAGGTAGGTAGATCACCTGAGGTCAGGAGTTCAAAAACAGCCATCAGGAAACCCCATCTGCACTAAAAATACACAAAATTAGCCGGGCATAGTGGTGGGTGCCTGTAATCCCAGCTACTTGGGAAGCTGAGGCAGGAGAATCGCTTGAACCTGGGACATGGAGGTTGCAGTGAGCTGAGATTGCACCACTGCACTCCAGCCTGGGCCACAGAGCAAGGCTCCACCTCAAAAAAAAAAAAAAAAAAAAGAGATCCTGGAAAAATGTATGATGTAAAGAGCTTTCACAAAACAAAAAAGGGGCCCGTGGGAAAGTTCTGAGCCCCTCCTGGGGACACAGCGACACACATGGCCCCTACCCTCTGACAGTCCCAGGAATCCGTTTATAAACTTGAGCGAGGCCAGCCTGGGGGAATCTGGGGCATTCCCGGCAAGTGTGAGGGCGCTGGGGTGGGAAGCAGCCGGTTATTACAGACTGGTGGGATTCTGTGGTCTGGAGGGCTGTCCCCAGGACTGGGTCTTACCCAGAATGGCTGTTTGCGCACAGGCCCTGCACAGGTTCTGGGAGCCTCTCCAAGTCCGTGGTGTTGCAACACCCCCCGGTAAGGCTGGGAAGTGGCCTGGTTTCCTGGAAACCACACGGCTCCTCCACAGGTGGAGGAAAGGCTGTGTCTTTTTCTGGGTGTGGCAATGCCCCTGTAATCCCAGCTGCTTGGGAGGCTGAGGCAGGAGGATCACTTGAGCCCAGGTTGAAGCCACAGTGAGTCATGATCTCTCCACTGCACTCCAGCCAGGGCGGCAGAGCAAGACACTCTTTCAAAGAACTATTCCTGGCTTCCTCCTGATCGTGGCTGTCTAGGACAAAGCAGGGCCCCACAGGCTGCCCCCAACACTGGTACAGCAGGCACTTCCCCAATCAATGTGGAACCTGATGTTCCGATCACGACAGCAAGCCCCAGAAGGGCTGCCAGCCAAGACCAGGGCTGCCCAAGGTCACGCAAGGATGGGAGGCTCCCAGAGCCCGAGGCTCCCGGCTTCTCCAGCTTCTCCAATGCCAGCTTAGCCTCCACCTGACAGAGGGACCCAGCCAGGGTGGGATTAGTGTCAGGCCTGGAATTTTCCAGGCCTGAAGCGGTCTCCTAGAAACAACCACTCACCTGTGGTGAGTCCTTGACCTCCTTGGGTAAGATTTGGGCAGCGTCATCTAAGCCCCCAAAAAGTGAAAGTCTCCAGGCAGCAAAGTGCCCCCTTGTGTCTACTCTGGGAATTCTGGGAACCAGAGACAGGTTCTAAGCCAGCAGAATCCCCAGGGAGAGAATCCCAACCCCACAATCTAGAGAGATTCTCCCTGGTCCGGATTCAGCAGGGGGCCTCGGAGGCCTGTGCCTGACAAGGTAGGACGGACAGGCAGTATCCCCGCAGCTACGAGCCCAGGGCTGCCAGCAGCGCCGGAGGCTCCCGGAGGGCCCGCTCACGGACAGGATGTGAAGGTTGGTTTGTGTGCATGGAAGACCCCCTCCAGGACAGAGAAGCGGCAGGCAGCTCAGCTGCGCCCCAGGAGGTGACTGGGCCGGCCTCTCACAGCACCCCTTTGAGCTCTGCAGAGTGTGTAAAGGAAACATACAGTGAGCACCGGGGCGTTCCTGAGTTTATTTTGGGCACACCCGGGCAAGGGCCCCGCACCTAGAAGAAGGTGTTGGGCCTCTTGGTGGTGAAGCGTGGCTTGTGCTGACGGCGCAGGACGCGGTGGGGCAGCGGGAACTTGATCTTGGAGTCCTGTGAGGAGGGAAGGCAGGTTGAGGGCTTGGAAGCCTCTTAACCCCCATCCTCTGGGGCCATTGAAGTGTAGCCGCCCCCCACTGGGCTCCTGCGTCAGAGCAGGCGCCTCCCTTCAGGGGAGCCCCCCGAGGCACTCACGTGGAACTGCTTGACGGCTGGCCGGCGGCACTTGCTGGCTGCAATCTCCTCCACTTTCATGATCTGGATGGAGTGGGCCCGGGCGCGGTGCCGGGCGCCCATGTCTCGGTCTGTGGAGAGGAGGAGGGGCTGAGTGACGGCGCTGCCTGGGTTCTGTCACTCAGCAAACCTCCTACTGAGTGCCTGCCCAATGACCTGGCATGCCCTGTGGGTCACAGCAACTGCCTGAGGGCTTGGGGCACACGGGAGTACACACGACATGCGAGGGAGTTGTAGAACCTCCAAATTCACTCTGAGGGGCACAGCCACAGCCCCCCAAAGGCGACGAGATTCGCTTGCTGTGTGCACCTCTGTTTAAACCACCGCTATAAGAAACAGTGATTCTTGGGTTTAGGTGCAAGCAGGGAGGTGTGAAGGCCTCACAGATCCTGGCAGGTGAGCCAGGGAAAAGCCGTCAGCCCCCAACACAGGGTAGGGGTTGAACTTGGTTCTAAGCTGGTCCCAGAAAATAGTGGGGTGTAGACCCAATCTACACGAGGTGCAGACCCAAAAAGGAAGTTTTTGGATGCAACAGGGTTCACAACCGACCCTGGCTGGGCTCTCTCAGAAAAGCACATCTGGGGCATCTCTGGTCTTCCCGTGCCCCACCACCAGCTCTGAGACTCTCCTGCCCGGGAGCCTCTGGCATTTGCCCTGTCTCAGTGTGAGGGTGTCAAGGAGGCTCTAAAAGCTGAGGTGGGACGGGAGCTTACAGCACTGGGTGACAGCGCCCGCGGTGGTCAGGTCCCGGTACTCCCGGTACATGTTGTGGGTGCCGCTCCGGGAGTCATAGCGCAGCCAGATTCCGAAGTTCTTCACCCGCAGGGGGGACTTCTCAAACACCTGCCGAGGACAGGGCACAGGGAGAGGTGAGAGCGACCAGCCAGATCCGCCCTAGCCCCATCCTCACTGAACCCTCAGCTTCTAAAGCACAGCCCAGCCCCCAGGCCTCCTCTACGGCCAGACTCTTGCATGCCTCAGTTTCCCAGTTCCACGCATCTGCAGGCACCCTCAGGGAGCCTGCCATAAGGGAACTTCCCATGGCAATAGCCTGAAGCCCAGGAATCCACCACGGAGACCAACCCGGCCCCAGATGTTTTCCCTGAACTCAAGTCTCCTGGGACCTGTCTGGGCCAACCCAGCTACCACCCACTGAGCGGGGAGCACTGCGTCTCCCCACTTGACAGACAGGGCCCAGGAGAAGACAGCTCCAAACAAGGTGTCCCACCATGCCAGCCACCCCGCTTCCTGCGTCTCTGGATTTCTGATCAGGGAAATGGCACATGAGCTCTGCTCGTGACCCAGACAGGTACACGACCTGGAGCTCTGATGTCTGATGTGCTGGGATTACAGGCGTGAGCTACCGCGCCCGGTCAATGTCTGATTAATTCTTGAGATGCACAATGCCCCAAGAGGCGCAAATCCACTCCAGACCCCACGCAGCCCTGGCCTCCCTGTACCTGCCCACAGTAGACAATCTCCCCTGAAGACTTCTTCATCTTCTTTAACTGAGACACGAAGTACCAGAAGCGGGACTTGGCGACGACGTGATTAGGCGCAAAGATTCGCATGCGGTAGAGGGGCGGTGTGTGGCATTTGGGGGTGGGGAGGCAGCGACCCACCACCTTGTACTCTCGTAG